>AWOL01S0140496.1:16784-39541 GCA_000715115.1 Nicotiana otophora
ATGTTGGGCTGAGTTGAAACAGGTTCGATGCTTTTGAAAAGAACAGAGTTTGCCATCATCAAAAGGGGAAATTATTGACCTTAGCAGTTTTGGTTTTTATGATTGACAAAGGAACACATACATGAACCAGGTCCATGGACAGTGTACACAGATGACGAACGGAATCAAGCAAAAGGCATATACGTGAAAGGGATAAGTATAAGTGGTTATTTCTAATAATCCCTAAACGAAAATGTTGCACATTTGATAAGGAGCAGGACTCCTTACTTGAAGAGAACTCTATCCATGATAAGGGAAGAGTTAGAAGTTGAAGTTGACTAGAACATTTCCACCATGGAAGAGTAAAGCATTAGAACTCTAGTTAGTCCTTATTCTACTAACTCTATAAATATTAGTTACATTCTCTTTTACAGGTGACACATACATACAAAAGTGAAATCACGAATTGAGAGCAAAATAGCAAGGCATTTTGTGAGCAATTCCTGTGAGATTCAAGAGTGTGATCCTGAAGCTACACGAACCAGATTGAAGAACCAGTCCCATAAAGAGTTTTATGTGTATTTCTTTATTTTAAATTCAAAGTGTAGTAGGCGTTTTGAGTTGTACCTTTCAGCTTTCTTAGAAGCAAATTGTACTAGGTGCATGAATTGTATTATTCAAGTTAGAGTTAACTTGAATTAGTCGCAATAGCCTGTGTAGAGTTAATCCTTACGTTTGCAAGATGTTGTAAACTCGAGTGTATTGGTCAAGTTAAAGTTAACTTGAAGTAGTCGCAACAGCCTGTGGCTACTTGCTACAAGGGTTAGAGGTAATCCTTAGGTTTGCAAGAGTTTGTAAACTTTGTTGTTGGCTCAGAGTTGTAGTGAAGTATTTGGAAAAAATTCTACTGGGTAGTAGGTCGTGATTTTTTCACTTTTTGAGTCGGGTGTTTTCTACGTAAAAGTCCTTGTATTCTTTACTTTCTCCATTACTTATTCCGTAACTGTAGTGTAAGAAAGCATAGAAAAACTATGTCCTTCGACAATTCAGTGCACGCGAAAATTGGCCACTACACAAATCACCGCCCCTCTCCCCTTCCCCTCCCTCCCCCCGCTCTTGTGTGATATTGAAGTATAAAACATCGTCGTTGCAGTTCATTAGATATTATTGAATTAATTATTATACACCAAAATGGTATACAAGATATCATTTTGGTCCACAATATAATTCGTTTTTTTCGCTATTTCAACTCTATTTCAATCCAAAATTTACAATTTGCTCTAGAATCTCCACCAAGTTAACTTAAACTTTAGCCACAACCTCCCATCAATATTTTAAACACATTACAGTCAGCATCAAATCAAAATAACTTCAAACTCAACAAATCCTATTTATAAGTTTCAATCTTTAAGGTCCTTCAATAGTAGATTTAAATTTTCTTATAATAAATGTCTTAAAATCAGCGTTGACAATACAATCTACACAAAAAAATATAATAACTAATGAATTTCAACGGTAAAATACTTTAAACACACATGATAATTCAAATCTAAAATGTTAAACTTATTCACAAGCAACTTTAACTTTTTCTTCAAATCTGAAATTAAGTGAAAATTTGATAATTAATTAAAATTAAAGATCTGATAAAAATTAAATCAAAATAAGAAGGTAAAAAAAATAGCTAAGCAACGGGAAGGGTGGAAAGAAGAAGAATGAAAACTTAATTTTAGGAGATTGGGCGAACTGTTAGTGAAGATATGTGGTTGTCATTATTGATTGTGTGTGAGATCTGAAAATGGAAACAGGGAGAAGGTCTACTAATAAAGAAATTAAAAAATAAATAGGACGAATGGGTAGTCAACAGGTAAATAAATTAGACAGCATAGGTACATATTATAAGGCAAATACGGATAAGTAAAATAGCCCACATAGGCATTTTGTGTAGTTTGCTCTTAAAATAGTGGCATGATAGATGTAGATTTGTTATTATATGTTTACTTGTCATGTTATATGTTAACTTGTCAGGGGTGGATACTCAGTATTTTTAGCTTATTGTGATTAATTCTTATTAATTGTTAACGGGTATGTATTGCTCATCACTTTCTCCCCCGAAAACAATTAAAAGCTGACATGTACACAGTTTTTTATTTCTTTACATTTACACAGTTGAATTACCCAAAGATTAAAAAGGATTACATTTTGAAAAATGAGTATCATATATCACCATTTTATATGTAGAACTTTCAGTGTTCTCTTAGCATCTTTTATTGGGTGGTTCTTGTGTGGTATAGAAACAATTATGTCTTCTTATAAAAGTTCTCTACCTAGGCTTCAATAGGTCTATGTGTTACTCTTACAAACTCCATTAGATGTGTTCTTTGAAATACAAAGTTGAAAACATTACTAATCTCCGTTGCAAGGTGTCATAATTTCAAAAGATATAACTATAAGGTTACATGATCTTTTGTAGTTTCCCTACTTGCTACGACTTTGTAACAACCCGACTTGTCGTTTTGAGGATTTACGTTCCGCTCAGTGACTTAAAGTCCCGAACAACTTCGTAATATGTATTATGACTTGCGTGTGCGGTCAAGTTTGGTTTTGGAAGGTTCGGAGTTAAATTGGAAGAACAATCCTTATTTTGGAAGCTTAAATGAAAAGAGTTGACCGGAGTTTGACTTTTGAGCAAACGACTCCGGAATGAGATTTTGATGATGTCAATAGCTTTGTATGGTGATTTTGGACTTAGGCGTATGTCCGGATTTGGATTGGATTTGGATTCGGGATATATTTAATTGTACAGATTACATTCTAAGGATTTTTATTTGAAAAACTTATAGGTAAAGGATGTATATTTTGAAGGACTTGATTAATTGACTGTACTTGTGTTTATTATTCGTTTGAACAATATTTATGGTATTCTTGTTGCCTTGTTGTTTATGTCACAAGTTGATTATTGTTGCCATCACTTCTATTTGTTTTCTATTATTTTTGTATGCTATATTGCACATGTTATTTGACTAGTGAGTGTCGTGACTGTACCTCGTCACTACTCCACCGAGATTAGTCTTGATACTTATTGGGTACCGACTGTGGTGTACTCATACAACACTTCTGCACTTTTTTGTGCAAAGTCAGATATTGGAGATATCGGATTCAGACAGAGATTAGAGTATGATCGCAACTACCCTTCGTGCATTTATCTCTTTCTCACCGAGCATACATATAATAGTACCAACTAGGTGGGAGAAATGCCAATAACAATAAAAGAAATAAAGTGGGAGGCACACAGGAAGCAACAATGGCTACAAGTCACATAGAAAATATAGGTGCACAATAACAGCTCAAGATAAAGGCATGAATGTATACACAACGAAAAGATATCATAATATAATGTATGTCTCTTGTCCTCGCCTGCACGGAAACACCCGTCATGCCATGAACATATGCTAATATAAAACTAATGGCACGGCATCACCCTTCGTGCTTTTACTCTCATCCTCACATGATCATGTATATGAAATGGCACGGCATTATACTTCGTGCATATTAATGTATATGAATGGCACGACATCACCCTTCGTGATTTATACCTTTCCTCACATGATAATATAACAGAAATGGCACGACATCACCCTTCGTGCTTTACACTCTCCCTCACATGATAATGTATATGAAATGGCACGGCATCACCCTTTATGCTTTACACTCTTCCTTACCAAGCACATGTATATCATTAACAAGCAAGGTAGAAAGCATATAACATCAAGGAGAGTGTTTAAACGACAACACAATACAATAATTCATATCACAGTTTGCCCACAGGCCACAACCAACTCCAAAGATACAACAAAATCAATTCATTTTACAGCAAATAGCCAAAGGCTCCACACAACGTATATAAAACCTCAAAAACAACAACAGAGATGGAAAAGTAACTCAACATAGGACAACGTCGTCTTTAATCCAAATTTTTGATAAATATATATTAATGCCTCATTTTAAACTTATTTAATAATTATTTACAGATAAGGAATCCATAATGAAATTATTTCTAAAATGTGTCAAGCCAACTAACCACGGTATTTCACATAAAAATAAAAATGGCAATCACGCCAAATTATCATATAAAAATAACTTCGGCAAACAAGGAATGAGGGATGACAAATAAAGGTTTTAATAAGTACCAACAATTTCCAATTTAATACATAAAGGCGTCTACGAATTTTAACCGATATAATTTGCACATATAAACTAAGTATGCACTCGTCACCTCTCATACATGGTTTTAAATTACATAATTTCTACATAAGACTCAATGTCTAAGGGGTAATTTTCCCCACTCAAGATTAGGCAAGATAGTTACCTTTTTGAAGTTAGGCCGATATTGTAATGACCCGGCTGGTCGTTTTGATTTTTAGAACTGCTTTCCCCTAAATAAGACTCCCGGTATGAGATTTTACTGATTAAGAACTTGCGGGGATGGTTAGTTCCGGATTTGAAAGGATACGGGATGAAATCGGAACACTTGGTTCCTTAAGGTTGGCCAAAAAGGCTAAGTTTGACTTTGGTCAACATTTTGAGTAAACGACCTCGGAATCGGAATTTGATAGTTCCAATAGGTTCGCATGATGATTCCGGATTTGGGCGTATGTTCGGATCAAGTTTTGGATGACCCAGGAGCGTTTCGACGCCTAATAGTAAAAGTTGGCTCTTTGAAGGTTTTAAAGTTCTTTAAATTTGGTTTGGAGTAGGTTTTGGTGTTATCGAGGTCCAATTGGGATTTCGAGACCGTGAATAGTTCCGTATGATGATTTAAGACTTGCCCGCATAATTTGGTATCATTCCGAGTAGTCTAAGTATGATTCGGCAAGTTCGGAGCGATTTCGAAACTTGAAGTTTATAACTTGATTATATTTGGTTTTGGTGTGTGATTCTTGATTTCGTTATTGTTTTACATATTTCGAGAGTTCGAGCAGGTCCGTATCATGTTTATGGACTTGGTCCAGAGTGGCTTAGGGGTGTTTCGGACCGCCTGGAGCTGAGTTAGGAAAACCAGAAATTCCAGTTCTGGTTTCCTTCTTCGCGAACGCGGAAGGACCCACGCGTTCGCGATCAAGGATTTGGGCTATGGGGAAATTTTCCCTTCGTGATAAATGGGTCACGTTCGCGAAGCCTAGAGGTCCCAGGCCTACACGTTCGCGAAGGCCCCATCGCATTTGCGTAGAAGGAAGGGACCTGGGGAGGGTTAGTGCCAATTACTCTTCGCGTTCGTGAAGGTGCCCTCGCGTTTGCGTAGGGCAGGGCTGGTAAGCCTCCTCGTCTGTGAGGTCCTGGTCGCGTTCGCGTAGGCCAAGCTTTTCTGGACCTGGCCATTTGCCTTCGCGAACACGAGGCATGTTCCGTGTTCGCCAAGAAGAGGGCAGCTGGGCAGTGTGTTTTAAAAATCGGGACATAGCCATTTTTGGGTTCATTTGTTGCACTCTTGGGCGATTTTGGAGCTTCAAAAAGGGGGATTTCAACCTAGCTATTGAAGGTAAGTAATTTCTACCTAATGTGAGTTTAATACATAGATTATGGATAGATTTTAACATGTAAATTTGTGGAAATAGCGGGTTTAGATAAAAAAACCCCAGGTTTTTAATACAAATGACCACGAAAATGGTTATGAAATTTAGTGAAAATTATATATTTGAGTTCATGAGGTTATGGGTAACAACTTTCTTCAAATATTTTCGGAATCTGGGCACATGGGCCCGGGGTGAATTTTAGAAATTCTTCAATTAGGGTTGGAAAATTACTTTAATAGTCAGGATACGAACTTTTGAACATGTATTGATTATTTTATATAATATTTGACTAGTTGTGAGTCGTTTGGCACCGAGTTGATGGTTTAAAACACAATTGTGGACCAGAAAGTAAGCTTTGAGACGAGGTAAATCTATTTTCTAACCTTGCAACAGGGAACTCATCCCCTTAGGTGTGTTTTGTTGTAAATAATTTGTGTGGGAGCTACGCACGCACTAGGTGACGAGAGTCCGTGCGTAGATACATTCCATGTTATGTCCGGGGTAGTCTTAGGTTTACATCATGCTTTGTTGACACCATTATTTGATCAGGCTTTTTAATTGCATTGAATAAGAGCTGAGATTGAGGATTTCAAGATTTAAAGTTTCAGTTTAGATTACTTATTTTTGGAATGGATTGAAGAATATTATGATAACTTTGAGAAATCTATGTTTACTCGCATCGCAAGTATTTTCCGCGAGCGAGGTAAAATTCCACTACTCTCATGAGAGCGGGTCATTCGCCTCGGCATGTTAATAGATGCATCTATGGTTTGTGTCGTTCGACCCTCGGCAGTGCACAGTTTATATATTTGTATATTATTTCATTTGCTTGAGAGATTAATTTTTTAATGATGGAAATTAATTTTGGATTAACTATTAGTAAAAGAATTGTTTATTTATTTCTTGTTATTGAGTTTTCAGTTGTATTTATATAGTCCATGCTTAATTATAATTTCCGAATTTTATTGTTAGCCCATAGTAAGTGTCATAGTCGACCCCTCGTCACTACTTCTTCGAGGTTAGACTAGATACTTACTGGGTATATGTTGTTTATGTACTCACGCTATACTTCTGCACTAATCGTGCAGGATTTGAGGCAGGTGCATCTGGTTATCAGTCCGGCGTGCATCCTTGATTTCATCGAGACTTTGTGGTGAGCTGCCTTCCGAGCCTGTTCTGCAGCACCTGAAATCTTCCTTTTGCTTTTATTTTCTATCTATTTCACTTTGGACAATGTTGTATTATTTTTGTATATTCTACTAGTAGCTCATATACTTGTGAAACTAGGTCTTGAAAATTATGCTAGTAGACACATGATGATTTTTGGGTTACTTCACTTATCGCATTTGCTCAAAAATAGAATTATTTTTCTCTCATGTTATTACACCTTTACTTTCTATTTATGCTCTAATTAAAAATCAGCTATTTTTAAAATGTTAAAATAAACAATCATGTGGTTAGTTCACTATTGGCTTGTCTAGCGGTAACGTTGGGCGCCATCACGGCCTATAGGAGAATTTGGGTCGTGATAACATGGTATCAGAGCAATAGGTTCACGTAGGTCTCACAAGTTATGAGAAGGCCTAATAGAGCCTGGCAGATCGGTGTGCAGACGTCCGTACTTATCTTCGAGAGGCTGTAGGGTGTTAGGAAACTACTCTTTCTTCATCTCCTATCGTGATGTTATACTAAGTGTCTCTCTCTTATTCTTTCACAGATGGTGAGAATGCGCATGACGGATATTCCACACCCGGGAGGAGCTGCTCCCCCTATTGCGAGAGGCTGAGGCAAGGGCCGGGGGAGGGCACCGATCCGAGTTAGGGGATGAGGACGTACCAGAGTTGCTCCAGCTATGCCACCAACGGATCCAGTAGAGGATACCATTATTGAGAAGCAGGGTGAGGTGCCTGCGGCAGAGCCAGCCCCGATAGATTTCATGTCAGCACCGAGCTTTTAGGAGGTCATGGGCCGTATGCTACGGTTCATGGATACTATGACCCAGTCTAGTTTATTTCCAGCAGACCCAGCTACATGTTAGGCTGGAAGGGGAGCACAGACCCCTATTGCTCAGGCTCCTGGGCATGCAACCGTTGTATATCAGACCTCGGGCATTTTAATCATGGGCGGAGCCCAGCCAGTGGCAGCAGTCGTACTTGAGCCCAGACCAATTGCGGCCGGTGAGCCGCAGAAGCTATTGGACAGATGGACTAGGCTACACCCTCATGTCTTCAGAGGTGAGCGAAATGAGGATCCCCGAGATTTCATTGATCGGTGCAGGGACAGGCTGCACAAAATGAGTATATTAGAGTCCCACAGGGTGGATTTCACTACTTTCCAACTAGAGGGTAGGGCCCATAGATGGTGGCATTCTTATCTTCTTGGCAGGCCAGCAGGTTCTCCTCCATTGACATGGGACCAGTTCACACGTACCTTTCTGGATAGGTATATTCCACCCTCTCAGATGGAAGAGTTGCAGTTTTAGTTTGAGCAGCTCCAGTAGGATCAGATGTCGGTGACTGATTATGAGGTGAGATTCTCGGAGTTGTCTCGCCATGCACTTATGTTACTTTTTATTGAGGCGGAGAGAGTACAGAGGTTTGTTGCGGGGTTGCACTTAGGCATTCAGGCCACTATGGCCCGAGATGTTGAGATAGGGACTTCTTACCAGCTAGTTATGGAAATAGCTCAGAGGATTGAGGGCTATCGTCAACGGGGTCGAGAGCAGATGCCGCGGGACAAGCGATTTCATTATTCCGGAGGATTTAGTGGTGCTCTGTCTAGGGGCAGAGGTTAGTTTGGGAGAGGTCAGCTTAGCAGGCCTACATATCCAGCACCGCCTCCTCCTCGGGGTGCTCCAGTGTGACCTTATTTTAGCGCCATGCCAGAGAGTTCCTACCGCCCACCAACTATTCAGGGTTCCTCCAGTGGGTATTCAGGCCATCAGGGTCAGACTTCAGGGCAGTAGTCTACCGCTCCGAGGGGTTGCTACAAGTGTGGGGATACTGGCTACATGAAGAGGTTTTGGGCTAGACTTCGCGGAAAGGTGGTACAACAGGGTTCTCAGCCTATGATTAGAACACCAGTTGCCGCACCAGCCGTCCGGCCACCTAGAGGCGGAGGGCAGGTAGGTAGAGGCCATCCTAAAGGTGGAGGCCAGTCAGGTAGAGGCCACCTAGATTCTATGCTTTCCCGTCCAAACCAGATGCAGTGGCCTCAGATGCCGTGGTCATAGATATTATTTCTGTCTGCGGTAGGGATGCTTCGGTATTATTTGATCCAGGATCTACCTATTCATATGTGTCATCTCTATTTGCTCATTTATTGGATATTCCTCGTGAGTCCTAGGGTACTTTTGTTTATGTGTCCACTCAAGTGGGCGATTATGTTATTGTGGATCGGGTCTATCGGTCCTGCATTGTTACATTATATGGCTATGAGACTAGAGCAGATCTTTTACTAATTGATATGACCGACTTTGAGGTCATCCTGGGCATGGACTGGTTATCTCCATATCACTCCATCCTTGATTTCCATGTTAAGACTGTTACCTTGGTGATTCCAGAGTTGCTTAAATTGGAGTGGAAGGGTTCGTCTATCAGCACACCTAGTCGGATCATATCTTTTATGAAGGCTCGACACATGGTCGAGAAAGGTTATTTGGCTTATCTAGCTTATGTTCAGGACACTACCGTAAAGCCTCCGAAGATCGATTCAGTACCTACAGTCCGGGAGTTCTCTGATGTATTTCCTTATGATTTTCCAGTTATGCCACCAGATCGTGATATTGATTTCTGCATTGATTTGGATCTCCAGGTACCCAGTCTATATCTATCCCACCGTACCGTATGGCTCCGAAAGAGTTGATGGAACGACTTGAGGAGTTGCTAGCAAAGGGGTTTGTCAGGCCGAGTATATCGCCTTGGGGTGCACCAGTGTTATTTGTAAAGAAGAAAGATGGGACTATGCGGATGTGTATTGATTACCGCCAGTTGAACAAAGTTACCATTAAGAAGGAGTACCCGTTGCCGTATTTTGACCATTTGCAGGGTTCTAGGGTATTCTCTAAGATCGACTTGAGATCGGGGTACCCTCAGGTTAAGATTCGGGATTCGGATGTTCTGAAGACTGATTTTCGGACTAGATATGGCCATTATGAGTTTCTAGTGATGTCCTTCGGTTTGACTAATGCCCCAGCAACGTTTATGGACTTGATGAACATGTTGTTCATGCCATATATTGATTCTTTTGTCAATGTCTTCATTGATAATATTTTGATCTACTCGCGCAGCATAGAGGAGCACGAGCAGCATTTGAGAGTGGTGCTTTAGACCTTGTGGGAACAAAAGCTATATGCTAAGTTCTCCAAGTGTCAGTTTTGGCTAGATTCTGTGGCATTCTTGGGGCATGTTGTATCAGGCGAAGGAATTAAGGTAGATCCCAAGAAGATTGAGGCAGTTCAGAGTTGGCCTCATCCTACTACAACGACTAAGATCAGGAGCTTCTTGGGGTTAGAAGGTTATTATCGCCGGTCTGTGGAGGGCTTTTCGTCCATTGCATCACCTTTGACTAGACTGACTCAGAAGGGTGCTCCGTTCCATTGGTCCGATGATTGTGAGGCAAGCTTTCAGAAGCTCAAGACAGCTTTGACTACGACAACGGTTCTAGTATTGCCTTTCGGTTCGGGGATGTATATTGTATATTGCGACACTTCACGCGTTGGTTTGGGTTGTGTATTGATGCAGGAGGGACAAATTATTGCATATGCTTCATGTCATCTGAAGCCCCATGAGAAGAATTAAACAATATGATTTGTAGTTAGTCGCGATTGTTCATGCTCTTAAGATCCGAAGGCATTATCTTTATGGGGTATCCTGTGAGATTTACACCGATCATCGTAAACATTTGTTCAAGAAGAGGGATCTCAATTTGAGGCAGCGCAGGTGGCTTGTGTTACTGAAGGATTATGATATCACCATTCTTTATTATTCGGGCAAGGCGAATGTAGTTGCGGATGCCTTGAGCAGAAAGGCGGAGAGTATGGGTAGCTTGGCATTCATTTCAGCATAGGAGAGGCCTTTAGCTTTGGACATTCAGTTCTTGGCTAACAGACTTGTGAGGTTGGATATTACATAGCCCAACCGAGTTATTTAATGCGTCGTTTCTTGGTCCTCACTATTGGAACATATCAGGGCTCGACAGTTTGATGATTCGCACTTGTTTGTTCCCAGAGAGACGATACTACATGGTGGTGCCAAGAAGTTTACTATCAACGAGGATGGTGTTATGCGACTCCAGGGTCACCTATGTGTTCCTAATGTCGATGTCTTGAGGGAGAGAATTCTATAAGAGGCACACAGTTCTCAGTATTCTATTCATCCAGGTGCTACAAAGATGTATCGCGACCTGAGGTCGTATTATTGGTGGCGGCGGATGAAGAAGTACATAGTTGAGTATGCCACGAGGTATCTAAATTGCCAGTAGGTTTAGTATAAGCACCATAGGCTAGGTGGCCTACTCCAGTAGATGACTATACCTGAGTGGAAATGGGAGTGCATTACTATAGACTTTGTAGTAGGGTTTTCACGGACCTTGCGGAAGTTTGATGCAGTTTGGGTCATTATCAATAGGTTGACCAATTCGGCACACTTCATTCTGGTGGTGACCACGTATACTTTAGAGAGGTTGGCCCAGATTTATATTCAGGAGATAGTTCGGTTGTATGGTATGCATGTTTCCATCATATCAGATAGAGGCCCTCAGTTCACTTCGTCTTTCTGGAGAGCAGTACAAAGTGAGTTGGGGACCCATGTCGAGCTCAGCACAACCTTTCATTCACAGACCGACGGGCAGTCATAGCGGACAATTCAGATCCTGGAGGACATGCTCAGAGCATGTGTGATTGACTTTGGAGGGTAGTGGGATCGATTCTTGCCTTTGGCCGAGTTTGCTTATAATAACAGTTATCAGTCCAGCATCAAGATGTCTCCATTTGACTCTTTATATGGTCGGCGATGTCATTCTCCCATCGGATGGCTTGAGCCCGGCGAGGTTAAGTTATATGGTACTGATTTGGTGAAGGATGCCTTAGAAAAGGTAAAGTTGATTCAGGACCGACTTCGCACAGCACAGTCCAGACAGAAGAGTTACGCATATCAGAAGGTGCATGATTTATCATTTATGGTGGGCGAGAAGGTTCTCTTGAAAGTCTCGCCGATGAAAGGGATCATGAGGTTCGAAAAGAAGGGCAAGTTGAGCCCAAGGTTTATAGGCCCATTTGAGGTATTGAGACGAGTTAGGGAGATTGTTTATGAGCTTACCTTGCGTCACAGTCTATCGGGAGTTCATCTGGTTTTCTACGTGTCTATGCTCCGGAGGTATCATACCAATATGTCACATGTGTTAGACTTCAGCATGATTCAGTTAGATAAGATCCTGGGTTATGAGGAGGAGCTAATTGGGGTTATGAGGAGGAGCCAATTGCCATTGTTGATGGGCAAGTTCGCCAATTGAGATCCAAGAGGATTTCCGGGGTGAAGGTTCAATGGAAGGGACAACCAGTCAAGGAGGCGACTTGGGAGTCCGAGAAGGACGTTCAGAGTAGATATCCACACTTATTCAGCACTCCAGGTATGATTCTAGACCCGTTCGAGGACGAACGTTTGTTTAAGAGGTAGAGAATGTAACGACCCGACCGGTCGTTTTTCTTTTTAGAACCCTATTTCCCTAAATAAGACTCCCCGTATGAGCTTTTACTGTTTTATGACTTGCGGGGATAGTTAGTTCAGGATGTAGAAGGGTTCGAGTTGAAATCAGAACACCTGGTTCCTTAAGGTTGGCCAAAAAGGCTAAGTTTGACTTCGGTCAACATTTTGAGTAAACGACCTCGGAATCGGGATTTGATGATTCCAATAGGTTTTTATGATGATTTCAGACTTGGGCGTTTGTTCGAATCGGGTTTTGGATGACCCGAGAGCGTTTCGGCGCCTAATAGTGAAAGTTGGCTCTTTGAAGGTTTTAAAGTTCTTTAAATTTGGTTTGGAGTAGGTTTTGGTGTTATCGAGGTCCAATTGGGATTTTGAGATCAGGAATAGTTCCGTATGGTGATTTAAGACTTGCCCGCAAAATTTGGTGTCATTCTGAGTAGACTAAGTATGATTCGGCGCGTTCAGAGCAATTTGGAAACTTGAAGTTCATAACTTGATTCGATTTGGTTTTGGGGTGTGATTCTTGGTTTTGTTGTTGTTTTACGCATTTAGAGAGTTTGAGCAGCTCCGTATTATGTTTATGGACTTGTTGGTGCATTTAGACAGGGTCACGAGTGGCTCGGGTGTGTTTCGGACCGCCCGGAGCTGAGTTAGGAAAACCAAATATTCCAGCTTTGGTTTCCTTCTTCGCGAACGCGGAAGGACCCACGCGTTCGCAATGAAGGATTTGGGCAGTGGGGCAATTTGCCCTTCGCGTTCGCGATAAAGGGGTAGAGTTCGCGTAGCCTTGAGGTCCCAGGCCTACGCGTTCGCGAAGGCCCAATCGCGTTCGCGCAGAAGGAAGGGACCTGGGGAGGGTCAGTGCCAATTGCTCTTCGCGTTCACGAAGGTGCCATCGTGTTCGCGTAGGGCAGGTCTGGTAAGCCTCCGCGTTCGCGAGGCCCTGGTCACATTTAGGCCAAGCTTTTCTGGACCTGGTTGTTTGCCTTCACGAGGCATGTTTCGCGTTCGTGAAGAAGATGGCAGCTGGGCAATTTGTTTTAAAAATCGGGACTTAGCCATTTTGGGTTCATTTATTGCATTCTTGGGCGATTTTGGAACTTCAAAACGGGGTATTTGAACCTAGCTATTGAAGGTAAGTAATTTCTACCTAATGTGAGTATAATACATAGATTATGGGTAGATTATATGTAAATTTGTAGAAATCATGGGTTTAGATGAAAAACGTAGGTTTTTGATAAAAATGGAATTTAACCACGAAAATGGTCATGGAATGTAGTAAAACTTATATATTTGAGTTCATGAGGTTATGGGTAACAACTTTCTTCAAATATTTTCAGAATCCGGGCTCGTGGACCCGAGGGTGAATTTTAGGAATTCGTCAATTAGGGTTGGGAAATCACTTTAATAGTTAGGATATGAACTTTTGAACATGTATTGATTATTTTATATAACATTTGACTAGTTTCGAGTCGTTTCGCACCGAGTTGAGGGTTTGAAGCACAATTGTGGACCAGAAAGTAAGCTTTGAGATGAGGTAAGTCTCTTTTCTAACCTTGTAAGAGGGAACTCATCCCCTTAGGTGTGTTTTGTTGTAAATTATTTGTGTGGAGAGCTACGTACGCACTAGGTGATGAGAGTCCGTGCATAGCTACATTTCATGTGATGTCCGGGTAGTCTTAGGTTTACATCATGCTTTGTTGGCACCGTTATTTGATCATGCTTTTTAATTGCATTGAATAAGAGCTGAGATTGAAGATTTAAAGATTTAAAGTTTCAATTTGGATTCTTTATTTTTTGAAAGGATTGAAAGATATTATGATAACTTTGATAAATCTATGTTTACTCGCGTCGCAAGTATTTTCCCCGAGCGAGGTAAACTTCCACTACTCTCATGGGAGTGGGTCGTTCGCCTCGGCAGGTTAATAGATGCATCTATGGTTTGTGATGTTTGACCCTCGGCAGTGCACAATTTATATATTTGTATGTTAGATCAGGCCGTACGAACTCGGTATAATTCGTGCGTAAATATTCTTGGAGCCCAATTATAATTGATATTGTTTCATTGGCTTGAGAGATTAATTTGTTAAATGATGGAAATTAATTTGGGATTTACTATTCGTGAAAGAATTGTTTATTTATTTCTTGTTATTGAGTTTTCAGCTGTATTTATATAGTCCATGCTTAATTATAATTTCAGTATTTTATCGTTCGCCCATAGTAAGTATCGTATTCAACCCCTCGTCACTACTTTTTCGAGGTCAGACTAGATACTTACTGGGTATATATTATTTATGTACTCACGCTACACTTCTGCACTAATCGTGCAGGATCTGAGGCAGGTGCATCTGGTTATCAGTCTGGCATGCATCCTTGATTTCATCGAGACTTTGTGGTGAGCTGCCTTTCGAGCTCGTTTTGCTGCACCCGAAATATTCCTTTATCTTTTATTTTCTATCTATTTCACTTCAGACAGTGGTGTAGTATTTTTGTATATTCTACTTGTGACACTAGGTCTTGGAAATTATGCTAGTAAACACATGATGATTTTTGGGTTATTTTACATATCTCATTTGCTAAAAACGAATATATTTTTCTCTCATCTTATTACACTTTTACTTTCTATTTATGCTCTAATTAAAAATCACCTATATTTAAAATGTTAAAAGAAACAATCATATGGTTAGTTTACTTTTGGCTTGCCTAGCGGTAACGTTGGGCGCCATCATGGCCTATAGGAGAATTTGGGTCGTGACAAATATTCCAAAACAACCTTCTTGCTTGAATTGACCTCCGGACAGCTCAAATCTATCCAAATTAATTGTATAACATCACTAAAATTCATTGGAAACAATGCCGGGTAATAAAACGTCGACTTAAAATTTTATTCTAAAAAGTCAATGCGGGGCCCGCCTATCGGAACCCGACAAAATTGTCACGAAATCCGAACACCCATTCCGATACGAGTTCAACCATACTAATTTTATCAAATTCCGATAATGAATCGACCTCCAAATCCTCAATTTAAGGTATAAAAAATTTCTACCATTTTCTATCCCATTCACTAATTTCATGATATAAACAACAATAGATTCATGTAATTTAACCAAAATCGAGTTAGGAATTCTTACTCCCAATGTTTTCCTTGAAAAACTCTCAAAAGATTGCCTCACACAATCTTTCTTCATCCACAAATAGAATAATGAGATGAAATGCCATTTTTTGACTTTATTCTGCTGCCCAGGGGATTGTTCTTCGCGTTCGCGACTCTCCCCTCGCGTTCGCGGTGAACAAATTCCTCAACAGCCATTTCCAAACTCTTCCCAGACAGCCTCTAGTATTATGGTCATATCGTTTCTTAAAAAACTCCAACTGAAAAATGGTTTGACTTTCTGAAAACTAGACATCAAGGGCTACAAATCTCATGTTTTGATCATCTCCCCATTCCTTATAGATTGCGAGATATAAGCTTTCAAAGTCAGCCCTGTGCAGCGGAAATGTCTTCTTCGCGATTTCCAAACACTTCTCAGATAGCCTATAGTGTATCAACCATAACATTTTATACACAACCCCAAAATTCCAAACGGTTTAATTTTCTAAAAGATAGACATAAAGGGCTACAACTTTCTTTTTTGGATCATCTCCAAATTCCTTATAGATTGGAAGATATAAGCTTTCAAAGTTGGGTGACGGACAACGGGAATTCCTTCTTCGCGAACGCAGGAGTCTCTTCGCGAGCGCGAAGAACAAAATCCCAGAAGCCAAATCCTTCTCCACGAATGTGAGAGGCTCTCGCGAATGCGAAGAACAAAACTGGATATCAGAAAACCAGCATCCATAGTAGCCCAAAATGATCTGATAACACCCGAAACACACCCGAGGCCCCCGGGACCCCAACCAAATATACCAACAAGTCCTAAAATACGATATGAACTTAGTCGGACCTCAAATCACATCAAACAACACCGAAACTACGAATCGCACCTCAAATCAAACTTGTGATTATGAAATTTCCAAATTCTATAACTTGTGCCGAAATATATCAAATCAATCCGGAACGACCCCAAATTTTGCACACAAGTCATAAATCACATAATGAACCTATTCCAATTTCGAAAATCAAATTTTGACCCTGATATCAATAAAGTCAACTCCCGGTCAAACTTTCTAAAAATCTACCATTTTCCAACTTTCGCCAAAATGCGTTGAATTGTCCTACGGACTTCCAAATCTAAGTCCGGACATACGCCTAAGTCCGAAATTACCATACGAAGCTATTGACACTATCAAAATCCCATTCCGGAGTTGTTTGCTCAAAAGGCAAACTCCGGTCAACTCTTTTCATTTAAACTTTAAAAATAAGAATTATTCTTTCAATTAAATTTTGAATCTTCTGAAAACCAAACTCAACCACACACGCGGGTCATAATACAGTTTACGAAGTTGCTCGGGACCTTAAGTCACTGAACGGAACGTTAATTCTCAAAACTACAAGTCGGGTTGTTACAAGTATTGTCGTGCCAATTGATTTGATCTACATTTATATATATCGGGTGAGAATGAGACAAGTGCACGAAGGTATTACCGTGCCATTCGATGTGATATGTTGAATATATTCCTCATACCAAGAAAGTTATGAATTTAATGAGATAAATACACGAAGGTGTTACCGTGCCATTTGATATGATATCTTGAATATATTTCTCACACCAAGAAAGTTAAATGAGGTGTCACATGGTGACTTTTACTTGAAAGAATTATATTCGAAAGCTATTTACTTGAAAGAATTTTATTCGAAAGATATTTACTTGTATGATATTTATTTGAAAAAATTACATTCGTAAGATATTTACTTGAAGGAAGCATATTCAGGATATATTTAATGGTACGGATTACATTCTAAAGATTTTTATTTTAAAACCTTATAGGTAAAAGATGTATATTTTGAATGACTTAATTAATTAGCTATACTTGTGTTTATTATTCGTTTGAGAAATATTTATGATGTTCTTGTTGCCTTGCTGTTTATGTCACAAGTTGATTATTGTTGCCATCACTGCTATTTGTTTTTTATTATTTTTGTATGTTATATTGCACAATTTATTTGACTAGTGAGTGTCTTGATTGTACCTCGTCACTACTCCACCGAGGTTAGTCTTGATATTTACTGGGTACCGACTATTGTGTACTTATACTACACTTCTACACATTTTTGTGCAGAGGCAGGTATTGGAGATATCAGATTCGGACAGATATTAGAGTGTGATCGTAAGGATTCCAGGTAGGACTGCTTGGTCATCGCAGTCCCTTGGAGTCTTTTCATTATATTGTATTGTCAACTCTTATTCGGACAGTAATGTATATTCGATCCTTGCGATCATTGTATGTATTCAGTTAGAGTTCGTAACACTATATTACCAGTCATGGGAGGTTGTTATAATTATTTCCGTTGTTGGTTTCGACACTTGTATTAAATTATATGTTTCAAAAAAATGGCTCGAAATGAAATTGTAATCCGCTTACCTAGTCTTAGAGACTAAGTGCCATCACGACGGTATCTGAGCTCTAGGTTCATAGCTTCTACGAGTCACGAATGAGTCCAGTAGAGTCTTGTGGATTGGTACAGAGACGTCTGTACTTATCTTCGAGAGGCTACAAAACTGTTAGAAATTTCCACTTCTTTTATTCATGTCGTGGGGAATTTGTTGATTTTCGAGTTTGAGCCTTTGTATCTCTATTCACTCACAGATGGCGAGAGGCCGGGACTGAAGTAGAGGCCGAGGTAGAGGCCGAGGAAGGGCACGTGCCGCAAGTAAAGCACCTATCAGACCAGCAGTTCAGTAGCCGCCAGTAGCTCCGATTGGGGGACAAGTACCAGAAGCACCTGTTGTTACCCCCGAATTTCATGAGACTTTAGCATAGTTCCTGAACATGTTTGGTACATTTAATCAGGCGGGATTGATCTCCGTTTCACCAAATATTTCACTGATTGAGGGAGGAGTTCTGACTCCTACCGCCCGTACTCTAGAGCAACAGGTTCACATTGGTCAGGTTCCAGGTATAGTACCGGTACAACCTAATATTCTGGTTCAGCCTGAGTTCAGGCCAGAGGCATCAAAAGAAGAACAAAAGAGACTTGAGAGATTTAAGAAGTATAGTCCACCTACCTTCAGTGGCACATCTACCGAAGATGCCTAGGGATTTCTAGAAAAATGTCATTGTTTTCTCCGCATCATGGGTATTGTGAAAGTGAGCGTAGTTGCCTTTACCACATTTCAGTTGTCAGGAGCAGCACATCAATGGTGGAAAGCTTATGAAGAGGGTGGACGAGCTGATGCAACACCACCAATTTGGGCTTAAGTTTCAGAATTAGTTTTGAAAAAGTTCGTTCCCTAGACTCTCCGGGATGTGTGGCGCACAGAGTTTGAACGGTCGTCAGGGTACCGTGATAGTGTCAGAATATGCTATTAGGTTCAGTGAGTTAGCCCATCATGCACCTATCTTGGTTCCTACAGTTAGAGTGCGAGTCCAAAGCTTATCGAAGAGCTCGATTATGATTTTAAAATATGTATGGCTCGAGAGTTGCAGACTGACATTCCATTTCAGCAAGTAGTAGAGATTGCCAGGATGTTAGAACGTGTTCGAAGTGAGGAAAATGAGTCTAAGAAGGCCAAAAGGTCTCGGAACTTTGGAGGATTCAGTGGATTCTACTCTGCAGCTATGACTTATCATGTCGGAGGCTCGGGCAATCGGTCAGCCCAGTCCGCAATTCAGAGTACTGATAGTGCTCCAGTTAATGCTTTTATAGTACCACTGGCACGAGGTTCTTATAGTGGTTATTCCAGTTATCCGGCATAGACTCAGTACGAGTAGCCACGACTGCAAAGGGGTTGTTATGAGTGTGGTTATAAGAGGAACATCATAAGAGATTGTCCCATACTTGGGAGAGGCGAATTTCATCAAAACACTCAGGCTACAGGCTTTATTCCAGTTAATACTCCACATGTACAACTAGTTAGGGGTGGAGTACATGCGGGTAGAGAGTGCCCAAGCGGTGGAGGCCCGACCCGTTGATATAATTGCTAGGAATTAGTGTAGGCCGATATGCCATATAATGGTGTTATAAGTATAATTTAATTTATAATAGAGGAACACTATTCTTATTTTGATTCGAATCTGATTATCGATGTGAAAGCTCCTTTCATGCTCCTTATATGATGAATTTGTGAATTTGTATTCCACTCCCGTATTTATCCCTTTTGGGAGATTTGATATTGTTAGCCCGTGTCTATCATTTTATTTTGTACACTATTGATGACTATTAGTCCAAAAACGACTTTCTATTACTCACTACAGTGGGTTTTGATATAAATTCGAATAGTATGGTTAAAAATTATGGATTTAATGCCCTGCCGGTATGGGGATTCATTATGTGTTGAGAAATTATTTCATAAAATTTATTAAAAAAAGAAATAAAAGAAATGTAAAATTTCTGTTGGACAATATGCAAAGTTCTTGTGATTCAGAGTTGAGGATGGGATCCTCGCAGTTTAATGTGATTTGATATGTTTAACCCGGGCTACGTGCCGCGGTGGAAGTTATATCAGGATGAGGTCCTTGTGATTAAATTCATGTGTTTTAAATTCTCCCTTTGTGAAATTTAATTTGTACTATAAGACTAATAGGGAGTCATGCCTGTTAGGCTTATTTGATAATTCTTTTATGTGTTTTTGTGCATATTTAGCCATATCCGTGCTGTAATTATTGAGTTTTAGCCTACGGGGTGAGTGCTCAGGTGGCGCAAAATATGACTCGTTAATCCGGATAAATAATTATGAGGCCTTCATGCCTCGCGTGTTGCTGTCAGTGTTGTGAAAAATTTGAAACGAGGTTTTGGATAATATGAGGTTAATTGACGATGCTGGAATTAATTATGAACAACTATTATGACCAGAGATGTGGTTATGGGCATACATATGACGTGTGCGTAGGTACGAGTTGCTAAAACCGGTTGAGACTAATATCGTGTGTTGATGTGAATATTAGGTCTTTTGAAAATGTTTGGAGTGTAAGAAATTGGTTTTAAAGTGTATAAATGTGGATAAACGAAATAATCTCAACTGAGATGGTATTTTCGGACCCATGTTAAATTTGAGGTGACGTAAAATCACCCCCGAGTATGTGTGTAAGAATACACTTAATAATTTAATGTCCTAAGAATAATTCTTGGCACGTTCGAGGACGAACGTATGTTTAAGAGGGGGAGAATGTAACGACCCGACTTGACATTTTGAGAATTTACGTTTTGTTTAGTGACTTAAGGTCCCGAACAACTTTGTAATATATATTATGACTTGCGTGTGCGGTCGAGTTCGGTTTTGGAAGTTGCAAAATTAAATTGGAAGAACAATCCTTATTTTTGAAGCTTAAATGAAAAGAGTTGACCAGAGTTTGACTTTTGAGCAAACGACTATGGAATGAAATTTTGATTATGTCAATAGTTTTGTACGGTGATTTTGGACTTAGGCATATGTCCGGATTTGGATTTGGAAGTCCATAGGACAATTCGGCACATTTCGGCGAAAAGTTGGAAAATGAAGTTCTTGAAATATTCATAAATTCGACAGTAAGTTGATTGGTTGATGGCGAGGTCAGATTTCGATTCCGGAAATTGGAACATCTCCATTAGGTCATTTATGACTTATGTGCAAAATGTGAAGTCGTTCCGGATTGATTTGATACATTTCGACGCAAGATATAGAAGTTGAAAGATTTGAAAACGCATAATTTGATTTGATGCGCGATTCGCAATTTCGGCGTTGTTTGACGTGGTTTGAATCCTCGACTAAGTTTGTATTGTATTTTGGGTCGTGTTTGTATATTTGTTCATGGTATCGAAGGACTCGGGTAGATTTTGGAAGGTTAACAGATCAGATATTTGGACTTGTTGAAGATGCTGGAATTTCTGGGCAGCAACTGGTGCAATCGCACCTGCGGCATTTTGGGCGTTGGTGCGACGTCGCAGAAGCGACGCCATGCATCGCAAAAGCGAAATGGGAAGGGGCATGGCAGTGGTAGCAGGTGCGAAGCAATTCCAGCACCTGCAGAATCGCAGAAGCCATAAATGAATACGCAGAAGCGGACGCTAGCAGCTGTGGGAGTGATCGCAGAAGCGACCATTTTGTCGCAGAAGCAACATCGCAGATGCGCAATGTGCTCCGCAGATGCGATCACTTGCTGGGCAGTCGACATTGGGACTTTGCAGATGCACATTTTGGCTCACAAAAGCGAGGTCGCAGATGCGCAAATCTGTCTGCAGAAGCGGAACTGGGCAGAAACATAAAGGACCAAAAATGGTCGTTTCGCCATTTTCGATTGGACATTTGGAGCTCAGTTTTGGGAGATTTTGGAAAAGTTCTTCACGACTTTGACTTGGGTAAGTATTCTATATCCAAAATTAATTATATTTCATAAATCCATAGTTATATTCATCGTGTAATTCGGATTAAAATGGAAGAAATCAAGCTTTTTGCAAAACTTTTCAAGAACGGACTTTCTATTACTCACTGCAGTGGGTTTTGATACAAATTCGGCATAGTATGGTTAAATATTATGAATTTAACACCCTACCGGTATGGGGATTCATTATGTGTTGAGAAATTGTTTCATGAAATTTATTAAAAAAAGAAAGAAAAGAAATGTAAAATTTCAGTTGGACAATGTGCAAAGTACTTGTGATTCAGAGTTGAGGATGGGATCCTCGCGGTTTAATATGATTTGATATGTTTAACCCGGGCGACGTGCCTCGGTGGAAGTTATATCAGGATGAGGTCCTTGTGGTTACATTCATGTGTTTTAAATTCTCACTTTGTGAAATTTAATTTGTACTATAAGACTAATAGGGAGTCATGTCTGTTAGGCTTATTTGATGATTCTTTTATGTGTTTTTGTGCATATTTAGCCATATCCGTGTTGTAATTATTGAGTTTTAACCTACTGGGTGAGTGCCCAGGTGACGCTAAATGTGACTCGTTAATTCGGATAAATAATTATGAGGCCTTCATACCTCGCGTGTTGCTGTCAGTGTTGTGAAAACTTTTAAACGAGGTATTGGATAATGTGAAGTTAATTGACGATGCTGGAATTAATTATGAACCACTATTATTACCAGAGATGTGGTTATGGGCATACGTATGACGTGTGCGTAGGTACGAGTTGCTACAGCCGGTTGAGACTAATATCGTGTGTTGATGTGAAAATTAGATCTTTTGAAAATATTTGGAGTGTAAGAAATTGTTTTTAAAGTCTATAAATGTGGATAAACGAAATAATCTCAACTGAGATGGTATTTTCGAACCCATGTTAAATTTGAGGTGACGTAAAATCACCCCCGAGTATGTGTGTAAGAATACACTTAATAATTAATGTCCTCAGAATAATTCTTGGCACGTTCGAGGACGAATGTATGTTTAAGAGGGGGAGAATGTAACGACCCGACTTGCCA
>AWOL01S0140497.1:4547-15220 GCA_000715115.1 Nicotiana otophora
CCCCCCCCAAATCCCATCCCTCTGATTGTTACATCTCCTCTCTCTCTTTCTCTTTCTAAATTAAAGGCAGCAATTTTCAAATGGCTCCGAAGAACCAGAACAAGCCGCCCCTTCATAGCCCTTTCAATGTAAGTTTTTTCTTTCTTTCTCCAAACCCCTTTTTGTATTACTCATCGGTCTCTACTTGGCTTATGCTCATTTTCTCTGTTTGTGTTGTTGAATTTCACATTTTTGGTACATTTCTCCGATAACTGTTTGATCTTACCTTTCCATGTTTCATCAATTATTTTAATCAATTCATCTTTTTTTTTTTTGCTTTTTCTTTGTGGGTTTTGCTTTTCCAGTCGAGAATTAGTACTCTAAATTGTGGGTATTTCTTATTTTACGTTCAAAGACAGAAGTNGCCGAAGTTCCTAGTTTATGTGTTTTTTTTTGTTTGTTTATCTTTGTGGGTTCCGTCGAGAAATTTAAGTTATATACACTAGTTATATAAAGAATTTTTGCACCATTAGTTCAATTTAAGTAGCCATAGCAAGTTATATTTGTCTATTTTCCATGGTACCATACCAAGCTTGCTGTGAAGATTTACCTGATGGTGTTAAAAATGTATACACTGAAGTGCGTAGAACTTAAACTCCTCCTTATTCTGATGCTTAAGTGAAGAAGTTCCTTTGCATAGAACTTGAACTCCTTATTCTGATGCTTAAGTGAAGAAGTTCCTTTGCATAGAACTTGAACTCCTTATTTTGATGTTTAAGAGAAGGAAGTTCCTAATTTTTAGGAGTTTACTGTTTGGTTTTGCAGAGTGCAGGTGAGGTTCCAGCAGGGAAGAGGCGGAGAATAGAGAATCCAGGAATGCCGTCCACAGCTACTGCTGCAAGAACCCGGCAAGCACTTGCAGTGGTGAATGGGGGTGCATCAGATATGCCTCTAACTAGTGGTCCACCGAGTAGTGCTGATTCAGACTGCGGGATTGTTGAGTTTAGCAAAGAAGTTATTGAAGCTTTACTCACTGAGAAATTGAAAACCAAGAACAAATATAACATAAAGGTAAGTAGATAAGCTATTTTTTTCCAATTAAGGCAATATTGGTATGAATATGGTTATTGTTTTGGTTAATTTGTAAAATTAAGGTTCTAACATTAAGTTGCAGAATTTTCAAATTAATGGCAATGTGTATCTGCTTCATGTCCGTTGATGCAAAGATTTTTGCTATTTCTATTAGGAAAAGTGTGGTCTTATGTCAGAGTATATAAGAAGACTCAAGTTATGTATTAAGTGGTTCCAGCAGCTTGAAGAAAACTATATTACAGAGCAGGCATCAATTAAAGGCTTGTTAGAGTTGGCTGAGAAAAAATGCAATGAGATAGGTATGGTCGTGTTGCATTAAAACGAGTTAGTTCTGTGGAATGAATTTTACACTTATATAAGCTTTTGTTTTTCCTTTTAGAGATGCCAATGAAAGCAAAAGAAGAAGAGTTGAATTCAATTATAATGGAATTGAGAAAAAATATAGAGGAACTTCAGGAAAAGTTTGCCAACGAGGAGTCAGCCAAGTTGGTACGCTTTGCAGGGCAATGTCATGAGTTTTTGGTTTGGATGTTTTTGGAGCTTACTTTATAGATATGTTTTTCTCGGAATAAATTGCTTAATATGTTGATTAGGAAGCAACAGATTCTTGTAATAGAGAGAAACATGCTAGAGAGGCAGCAGAGAAACTGCAAGCTTCTCTTTCAGAAGAGCTCAAAAGAGCTCAACAAGATAATGCAAGTGCAAATCAGAAGGTAAAAAGAATTCTTCTATATTTGTTTTGGTTTCATTACAGTTGTGAATCCATTAGTAGGAATTTACATTCAGCCTATTATCTGCAGATTCAGTCACTAGATATCTCGTACAAGGGGCTACAGGAGTATAACAGAAATTTACAGGATTACAACAGTAGGCTCCAGAAAGACCTTGGAACTGTCAATGAAACACTGAAGCGCGTGGAGACGGAGAAAGCTGCGGTGGTTGAAAATATCAGCACACTGAGGGGTCATTATACTTCTTTACAAGAACAAATCACTTCTTCAAGAGTAAGTCTTTAAGTTTTTCTTCTGCTTTTGTTATACACGTAGTTAGCAGCACTAGTGATACTCTCATGATCGTATCTATATACTTCTATTTCTGTATTTCCAGCATTGTCATCTGCCATTCATCTGCTGAAACTTGTAGTCTGTAGCAATAAATATTACTTCACTTCAGGAATGTTTAGCTCCTATCCGTGTCTTCTTTTGTTGATTTCTGCAAACTGTCCAGCAGCTTGCTATAAGGTCCAGAATATGATTGTTTTACAACTCTTTTCAGATTTCTGAATGATTGTTTATGATACTATAGGTGTTTTCTTTCTGGTTTGTTTCTGAAAGATGGGTTTTCATGTATTGTGTTGGGGTCTTTAATTTACTGATTTCATATAGGCTTTTCATGATATATTTCTCCGAGATGCAGTTTGTTCATCTTGATTATCTGGACTATTAAGTTGCATAATCTGAAGATCAGGTGTTGTCATCAACTGATTCATTTTCTTATTTTACCTTTCGACATCATCAGGCTCTTCAGGATGAGGCTGTCAAACAAAAAGAAGCTTTAGCAAGTGAGGTTGGGTTTTTGCGAGGAGATCTGCAAAAAATGAGGACTGATCGTGATCAGCAATCATTACAAGTCCAGGTTCTAACAGCTGAAGTAATAAAATATAAGGAATGCACTGGAAAATCTGTGGCTGCGTTAGACGGCATGACGATTAAGACCAATCAGCTGGAGGTTTGTCTGATTTGATTTTTCTCATATGGGCAAAGGCAAATATATATCATCGGATGATAATATTTCTGAATTATTTCTCAGGAGACATGTTTGTCTCAGTGTGAACAAATAAAAAGATTGCAGCAACAACTTTCCTTTGCGGAGAAGAGAGTACAGGTGATACACACATTTCTACGCTATATGGAGACCCTTCAAGATTGAATTTATTGTGTTCCATCTAACCGCAAGAGCTTAGCGAAGATGTGCCTCTCAAATATTTCAAATGTTTAATCACTTTGTTAGATGTCCGACATGTCTTCCGTGAAGACAAAAGAAGAATATGAAGAGCAGAAGAATGTAATTTTTGATTTGCAAAATCGTCTTGCTGATGCCGAAACAAAAATTGTGGAAGGGGAGAAACTACGTAAAAGACTGCACAATACTATTTTGGTAATTTATGTTAACTATTGTGCAACTATCTTAATTTGACTTTTGGATTCTAATTAGAGGTTCACTTTGAATCTTCTGCCAATACAGGAATTGAAAGGCAATATTAGAGTTTTCTGCAGGGTGAGGCCGTTACTGTCTGATGGCACTGTCAGTGCAGCAGGGAAGGTTATCTCTTTTCCAACATCAACGGAAGCACAAGGAAGAGGCATCGATTTGACACAAAATGGTGTGCACTTGTTTGTAATGCATTCAACCAGAAGGAATTTGTATTTCCCTTTTCATTTTTGTTTTATTTTGATATTGACCTTCTACATTTGTGTTGTTTTAAGGACAAAAGCTTTCATTCACATTTGACAAAGTTTTCATGCCCGAGGCCTCACAAGAAGATGTTTTTGTTGAGATCTCCCAACTTGTACAGAGTGCTCTTGACGGTTATAAGGTGAGATATCCTTTTATCTTTTGCACTACTGCAAATTACGTCTTAACTCTTGCAAAAGAATCAATACTCCGTACCATTCTATGTTATGTTTTCCTTAGAGGTTTCTGGTAAACTGATATTACTTTTGAACAATTAACATTGGTTAATATCTTCAATTGTTTTAAATCATTTAAGGAAGCGAAAGCGAATGTTCATCAGCAGCCTCTCAAAAATTATTATTTCATTACCCTTCTTTTACTTCTCAGGTTTGCATATTTGCTTACGGTCAAACTGGTTCTGGTAAGACTCATACAATGGTGGGTAAGCCAGACTCTGATAATCAGAGAGGGCTTATACCGCGCTCTTTAGAGCAGGTATTTGAGACCAAGCAGTCTCTTCAAAACCAAGGGTGGAGTTATAAAATGCAGGTTAGCAATGGGGTTTGTCGTGATCGATTGGCTCTATTTGATTTGTTTCTATTCTCTGAAAGTGTTTTCACCATATTTCAGGTCTCAATGCTTGAAATTTACAATGAAACAATTCGGGATCTTTTATCACCATCAAATTCGTCTGGTTTTGATGCATCCCGACCAGAAAATGGAGGAAAGCAGTATGCAATCAAACATGACGCGAATGGCAATACTCATGTATCTGACCTGACAATTGTGGATGTTCATTGCTATAGTCAGGTCTCTAAACTTTTTGGGCTGGCAGCAGAAAGCAGGTATTAACACCTGGTTATTTTTTCATCAATCTTTTAAGCAAATTTTTATGTCATCAGCCTTTGCATAAGTAGGCTTCATATTTCTTCTTGATATCTGTAATTTACTGTTGAAACACTTCTTTTGCTACTTGGTACCTTTGATATGCGTTAATTCATATTTTAAATATAGTAGCGGATCCAGTTTTCCTATATTTGACTGAAATAGAGTTGAATCCGTGATACCTGTGTTTTATCAAGTTATTTTTCTTTTTCGTCTTTGTGCAGATCTGTTGGGAAAACTCATATGAACCAACAGTCTTCAAGGAGCCATTTTGTCTTCACTCTGAGAATTTCGGGTGTGAATGAGGTTTGGACTGGCTAGACATTTAGCACGCCATTTTGATTGCTTCATTTTATAAGCATATTTTCAGTTGACTAATAGTAGCCTATGTTAGAATACCGAGCAACAAGTACAAGGTGTACTCAACTTAATTGATCTTGCTGGAAGTGAGCGTCTATCCAAGAGTGGGTCTACTGGAGACCGGCTAAAAGAAACTCAGGTATAAGCATGAAACTCCTAATATCTTTTTAAAGAACTTGCCTATTTTCCAAGATGTTTCTTGCTACTTATTTCTCTGTTTTCCATGAGCTGCGTTCAGGCCATCAACAAGAGTCTATCGTCTCTAAGTGATGTCATATTTGCTTTAGCAAAGAAAGAGGAGCATGTGCCTTTTAGGAACTCAAAGCTTACATACCTTCTCCAGGTAAAAACAATTCAGCTCCTAGTTAAAATACAACATGGTTCTGGGTGTAATTTATTTGAGTCATAAGGCGTTTCCACAACTAAACTAGTAGAGATAATAAAACACTTCCAGTATAAAGGTAGTCCTTATAGGACTGATCTATATATTCCCAATGTCATTTTAACAGTCGTGAAATGTGTCCATTATATTCACAATTTTTTTTTCCGCACCCCCTTATCTGTGCTGATTTATTGTCTTTCCACATCTAATGATTTTGGCATGTTTTATTCAGCCCTGTCTAGGTGGTAATTCAAAGACATTAATGTTTGTTAATGTTTCGCCGGATCCTTCTTCAGTGGGTGAATCCCTATGTTCACTCCGATTTGCAGCACGGGTTAATGCATGCGAGATTGGGATCCCAAGGCGTCAGACTAGCTTGCGTCTCCCATCAGATTCTCGCTTAAGCTTTGGCTAACTTTTTGGCAGAACTCTCCTTCTAGCTTTTAGAATTAGTTGTCTGTAATTCTTTGTGTGGCAGTTCGATTTTAACTGAGAACTAAAATACCTCTAACAGCAACACCTCTAATTTGTATAGTGGTGAAAATAGTCTCTGCATCAGTAATAGCATGGGGCTTTTCCTTTCAGCCATATCTGTATTTACAAGGTTTTCTCCTTCTGTATTAATACTTGATTTATCACTTTACCTCCTCCTTGTACCACTTTATTGGAGAGATTTTTTGGTTGGAAATCTTAAAAAATGTGAAATAAATTACTTGAAGTATCCATAGTTGTTGTTCTCCAGGTTTCAAGTTAATTGTATTTTATTTGCACTTTAACTTTTTTGGATTTAACTTCATGGATGGTCATAATATCCACAGGTATCTTGCATAAATAATATTACTAGAAAATATTTCCGATAAAACATCTTCCCACTTTGTCTGAGTTCAGTTGATATTCCGTAAAACATGAAGGATTAGCCGATTAGGTAAAGTAATAAAACATTAAACTTGGCTCCTTTACTCCCTTTCTTAGCTAATGCGTCTGCAACTGAGTTAGTTATTCTATAATTATGCAGCGATTAATAAATTGCAAAACGTGTTGTATATGCGGAATTTTGTGGTAGATTACAAATCCAATTGAATCTAAAATATTGAAAGTGGATTTGAAGGAGAGAGAACACAACCCAATTTGTGTTTTTGTTTTCTCCAAGTGAACATTTGTTTGTGAAATTGGGAATAAAGTTAGATTTGGACTGCAGAAAAGAAAAAAAAAAGAATTTTAGTTAGCGTTAGGCCATAGATTCTCAAAATTTATTTTGAAAAATTTGATTTTGAAGTTTGGTTTGAAGATGAAAATGTGTTTGGACATCAGCTTTCAAAACCTATTTCAATTTTTTTTTGAAACATGACCGATACTCACAAATTTTAAAAACTATCACAAATACCCAACAGTAGGGGTGTACATGAACCGGATTGGTTCGGATTTTATCAAAATCAAACCAAACCAATTATATCGGTTTGAATTGGTTCGGTTTTGTCGGATTTTTCGGGATTTTTTTTGCATGAATATTATTTCAATCTTGCATTATTAAAGTTATAGATAAAATTTTAATAAGTGAATATATGTTTACTAAAAATTAAAAAATAATAACAAACATATGATCTATTAAAGTGATCTTATGGGAGATTGTTTTTAGTAACACATAATAGTTTATTTTCTTAGTCGTCTACCACTAATTTTTGGTTGATATGTACGCTTTCAGGGTTAACAAAATTTTATAATTAAACATAAAAATCAATATGATACCTAAATAATGATATGTTCTATGTAAATTTAGATTATCGAAATACCACTTCAAATTCGAAAAACATACAATAAATCTGGACATATGAATATGAAAGAATAAAGAGATAGATTGGTTTCAATAACACATAATAAGAAAGTCATACAATCTATTATTTAAAGTAAATAAAAATGAATGCATTTTATAGTTCTATTAAATATTATATTCCATGAGAGGATCTCAAATATTTCTAGACATCTTTTAAATAAAATTCTATTAAAGTCTTAAAATTATATATAAAAAATTATATATTTATATATCGGTTTGGTTCGGGTTTTAATAACTCAATATCAAACCAAACCTAGTCGGGATTTTTAATCGATTTGATTTGACTTTTCGGTTCGGTTTGTACACACCCCTACACATCAGTACTTTCATCAATAACATTCATTATATTATCACAAACCATAGTTCTGAACATAAATAAATTTGGTACAAAAATTATCATTTTTATAAAGAACTACATAATACACTATCAGATGACCGAGAGGACGAAGCAACATTGTTATACAAAAGGTTTGGGGCAATTTTTAAAAAATATAGTAGTAATATTTTGGGCCAAGAGTTGGTTTTGGGAATTTGCCAAAATATGAAAAAATTTTATGAACAAACATGTATTTGCCAAAATAAACCCAAATAATTTTTGGCAAACTTTATTGCCAAACGGCTCTTAGAGTTGAAGTTGTAGTTCGAATGTGCATTTAAATTTCAATTAAATTTTTCACTCGCAAATCTTCAATATTCACAATTTTTTTTTCTCTCAAAAAATTAGAGAACTATTCATACACAAAAGCTTTATCTATACTGCCTTATCCAGATGAACACATGTTCCCGGAGTTGTAACAATTTCTTTCCCTTTGACAAGAATTCACTTCAAATGTCTTCCAATCTTCTTAAATCACATGCACAAGCCATCCAAATCTCCCACCCTTTGTTCCATTTCAAACTGCCAACCTCAACTTCCTTATACTCTGTAGGATCAACACAACAACTTAACAATTTTTATCTGTCTGTCTCTTTCACAACACCCCTGCACNATCGGTTTGGTTCGGGTTTTAATAACTCAATATCAAACCAAACCTAGTCGGGATTTTTAATCGATTTGATTTGACTTTTCGGTTCGGTTTGTACACACCCCTACACATCAGTACTTTCATCAATAACATTCATTATATTATCACAAACCATAGTTCTGAACATAAATAAATTTGGTACAAAAATTATCATTTTTATAAAGAACTACATAATACACTATCAGATGACCGAGAGGACGAAGCAACATTGTTATACAAAAGGTTTGGGGCAATTTTTAAAAAATATAGTAGTAATATTTTGGGCCAAGAGTTGGTTTTGGGAATTTGCCAAAATATGAAAAAATTTTATGAACAAACATGTATTTGCCAAAATAAACCCAAATAATTTTTGGCAAACTTTATTGCCAAACGGCTCTTAGAGTTGAAGTTGTAGTTCGAATGTGCATTTAAATTTCAATTAAATTTTTCACTCGCAAATCTTCAATATTCACAATTTTTTTTTCTCTCAAAAAATTAGAGAACTATTCATACACAAAAGCTTTATCTATACTGCCTTATCCAGATGAACACATGTTCCCGGAGTTGTAACAATTTCTTTCCCTTTGACAAGAATTCACTTCAAATGTCTTCCAATCTTCTTAAATCACATGCACAAGCCATCCAAATCTCCCACCCTTTGTTCCATTTCAAACTGCCAACCTCAACTTCCTTATACTCTGTAGGATCAACACAACAACTTAACAATTTTTATCTGTCTGTCTCTTTCACAACACCCCTGCACTTAACCAAGTTCAAATCACCTCTTCAGTGTTCAGTCTCTTCTCCTACCCCACCAACTACGAAAGAAGATGCCATTTCTCAAGCAAAGTTGTCTCTTTTAACTACTTTAGAGAAACCCCTTAACAATCCTAAGCTCGTTGGAAGACTCAAGAAACTCAAACAACCAAGATTTCGTGTTGAAATTCCAGTTGTTGATGACTCCTCATCTGCACTATCTCAGCTTGCTCTTGATATTTTTGCAAACATGCCCATTAAAAGAAAAGGCCCAAAAATCAAGATTCTGCTTTTATGGCCTAACCAAAGCTTAACTCAAGCTGCACAAAAAGCCTTTGAGAGTAAGTCTTCAAACCCCATTATTGAAAATTTTGATATTTCATTAACAACAGATGATGTGGATATCAGAATGGTGAGTTCTGGAGATGTGGTCGTGTTTATGGCTCCAGAGGCTTCAAGATTAAGTGTAATGGAGGCTATTGCTGATGCATTGTATCCAAAGCCTGTAGTGATTTTCAATCCCAAATGGGGGTTTGATGAAGAGAGTAGCTTTGGTGAGTTGAGTGGATTTGTGGGTTCATTTGAGGTTGTGTATTCATTTATGGGATTAGAGGTTAAAGGAATATTGAGTAAGAGAAATGGTGTGATGTTTAAGTGTGTTAGAAATGGGGTTTTGAGTGGTGAGAAATGGTATGTCTTTGTTGAAGAAGATGGAGAATTGAAGGTGGTTTCGAGGTTTAAAACAAGGCCATCAATTGAGGAAGTTGAGAATGTTTTGTATAACTTGATGGCGATGAATTCACCAATCACAAAGTCAGCAAAGTTCTTGAAAGATTTGGTGTCAAATGTTAGGGGACAAAAGTAAAGCACAATAATTCAACTTTGTGTAGTTTTCATTAGAACTCTTTTGGTGAAAAAGGTGACTCTAATTTTTAGAACAACAGTGTCTCTCTTGATCCTTTACAACGATATTACTGTTTTGCTACCTGTTTCCTTTTCGGTCTTCCCAATAATTACAGTATTATTCCTCTAAGATGTCCATACTAGCTTTGCCAGGTTTTAGTGGATGTTACAACTTAAACTCTGCTGCAATTTCACTCTCTCCACTCCCTCATCCTTACTTAAAAAGGGACAAAAATGAAAATAAAGGGAAGAAAGAACGAATTTTATGTCTCTTTGCAACTATGGGAGTAGAACTATTGACTTCACAAACTAGGGCAAGTAGGCATTGACATATGTACTGTTATTGCAAGGAGGTGGAAGCTATGTATCCGCCATCTTTTGCTAGTATGGTAATTTGATCTCCTTCCTCATAATTTTGCATGATATATCTAAAAAGGTGAAAAACACATTTAGCACCATCTCAAGGATGAATCACTTACTTTATCTGTGTAAGCATTCTTTGGTGAAATTCCATCATATGTTGCATAATTCTAAAACCTACCGACTAAAACAAATCAGAGAACCAGAAACTCCTGTAGTCATGAAAAGTTCCAGAATGTCAAGTGGTGCTGTTGCCAATTTACGATATCTCATTAAGAATTGGAAATCTTCTGGTCGTTTGATCTCTCTTCAGACTTATGTTCTCTCATTTACAAGCAACACAGCAACATACTCTGTTCCAGGTAATCTAGAGATGCTCTAATATGACAGCTTTTGATAATTTCAGAGAAGTTAACATATTTGCACGCGCAATCCTTGTATTTTCTGAAGGGGAGCCTTAGTGTAACTGGTAAAGTTGATGCCATGCGATCAGGAGGTCACGGGTTCGAGCCGTGGAAACAGCCTCTTGCAGAAATGCAAGGTAAGACTGTGTACGATAGACCCTTGTGGTCCGGCCCTTCCTCGGACCCCGTGCATAGCGGGAGCTTAGGGCACCGGACTGCCATTTTAATGCTTGTGTTTTCTGGTAACATAGTCCTAGCACGTG
>AWOL01S0140510.1:23616-38769 GCA_000715115.1 Nicotiana otophora
TGAAATGTAAGTGTGTTAAGTTATTGAAAACAGACGAAGTTAAAGTTCATCTCTACAAGAAAGGGTTTGCAGAAAATTATTATATATGGACTGTTCACGGGGAGAATCATGCTAGTTTAGATGATGTTAACTTTTATAATTCTTTTGGTGGTGAGGGTAGCCCCATTGAGGAGCATAATGTTGAAAATTCTCGATACAATGAAATGATGAGGGATGCTTTTGAGATGTTTCCTGGGGTTCAATCTGAACCAAATGATGAAGCTAAGCGTTTCTATAAACAGTTAGAGGAAGCTAGTCATCCATTGTATGAAGGCTCAGTGCATTCCAAGTTATCTGTTATGGTTAGATTGCTAAGTATTAAATCGGATAGTTCTCTTTCCCAAGTGGGCATGGATTATATTATTAGGCTTATGAATGAACTTAATCCGAGTAACATTGACTTACCAAAAGATTTCTACACTGCTAAGAAATTGGTTTCTAAGTTGGTTCTTTCATGAGAGAGAATTGATTGTTGTGAGAAAGGTTGCATGTTATTCTATAAGGATGACACATCTCTAGAGAACTGTAAATTTTGTAATCAACCTCATTTTAAGGAAGTCACAAATGTCAATACAAAAAAGAAAGTTCCAGTTAAAGCGATGCATTACTTACCTCTTATACCTAGGTTAAAGAGGTTATATGCATCAATGAGCTCTGCTCTTCAAATGAGATGGAACTATGAACATAGAAGGTCACCAGGTATTATATGCCATCCTTCAGATGGAGAAGCGTGGAAGCATTTTGATAGGGAGTTCCCCGAGTTTGCTAGTGAACCAAGAAATATTAGGTTGGGATTATGCACAGATGGATTTACTCCATTTGATGTCTCTGCTGCACCATATTCATGTTGGTCAGTTTTTGTTACCCCGTATAATATTCCACCCGAGTTATGTATGACAAGTCCATATTTGTTCCTAACTTGTATTGTTACAAGTCCACGCAATTCGAAAAGTTTCATTGATGTATACTTGCAGCCTTTGATTGATAAGTTACAATTATTATGGCATCAAGGTGTGGAAACATATGATATATTAACTAAACAAAACTTCAGATTGCATACTGCTTTGATGGGGACTATAAATGATTTTCCTACTTATGGAATATTCCAGGTGGTCGACTGCTGGGAAGTTAGCTTGCCCTCATTTTATGGAATACACAAAAGCATTTACTTTGAAACATGGAGGTAAAAATACATGGTTCGACTGCCACCGTAGATTCTTATCAATGAATCATGAATTTAGGCGAAATACAAGTGCATTTATGAAGAACCGAACTGATTTTGAGGAGCCATCGGCCTGCTTGTGTTCGGAAGAAATTTGGAACAGAGTAAGGGATCTTCCTAAAATAACAGAGTCTCCACCATCTAAGATACCAGGTTATGGTGTCACACATAACTGGACTAAATAGAGCATATTTTGGAAATTACCTTATTTGAAGCACAATCTTCTTCGGCATAATCTAGACGTCATGCATATCGAGAAGATTGTTTTTTTGAAAACTTGTTTAACACTGTTATGGATGTTACTAACAAGACCAAAGATAACTTGAAGGCTAGGATGGACTTAAAGGAATATTGTAGGCAAAGTGAGTTGTATCTGACATACTTTAACAACAAGATTCAAAAGCCCAAAGCCAGTTACACGTTCACCTTAGATGAGAGAAGAGAGATTTGTAGTTGGGTTAACAATTTGAGAATGCCTGATGGGTACACATCAAATTTATCCAGGTGTGTTGGCATGAAAGAAGGGAAGTTGGCGTCAATGAAAAGCCACGATTGCCATATTTTCATGGAAGCATTGATGCCTATTGTGTTCAATGCATTGCATAATCGAATATGGAAACCGGTTACAGAGATAAGTTGTTGTTTCAAGGATTTGTGTTCTAGCACATTGAGGGTGGAGAAACTAATTTATATGGAGAGTAACATTATCTTAACTTTAAAAAAGCTGGAAAAAATTTTCCCTCTTGGTTTTTTTTTTGATGTAATGGAACATCTTCCAATTCACCTTGCACAAGAGGCACGGCTAGGAGGGCCAGTTCAATGTAGATGGATGTATCCCTTCGATAGGTAATGACATATAATCATTTACCTTTTGTATTTGCTTTAAATATTGTTTTGTCTAAAAATAACATTATGTAGGACTATTGGCAAATGTAAACTGTCACGACCCCAAATCTAACTAGTCGTGATGGTACCCAACCCAACCTGCTAAGTAAGCTAATTAACAACTATCCAATTCTAATGAAACCTAATGAGACAAATAAATAAGAAACAATATTTGTATCTTATACATTTCCCAAGGACTGGTTGTACAAATCATGAGCTTCTAAGATTAGAATTTACAAAGCTGGTATGAAATAAATAAATCATCTGTTCGAAATGTACATAAACAGATTTTTAGAAGTCTAAGGCTACCATGAACAAGAGGCAGCTACGACCGGACGCAGGTACATCTTCAAATCCAACTCTCGTCGATCACAGCAACATCAACATCCAATATCTGCACGCAAGGTGCAGAAGTGTAGTATGAGTACAACCGACCCAATGTACCCAATAAGTAATAAACCTAACCTTAGGTTGAAAGTAGTGACGAGCTCGAACATAGGTCAAGGTCTAACACCAATAGCCAAAAATAGTTCAAAACAACATAATAGAAGTAATAAAAGAAGTAGCTCAGAGATAAAATGCTCAGCTCGTTTATAGTTCCAGAAAAATAGTCCTGCTTTTCAAATATATCAGTGAAAACCCAAATCCTTTACCGAAGTCACCAATTTATGAGTAAGTTTGAAAACAATGATTTTTCCCAAAAACTTTCAACAGGTAAATGTTTTATTTTTAAAATATCATGAGGAAAATACATCTCTATGACTACATGTCAATAAGTAGGAGAAGTCATGAATGACGCAATATCGTACAGCATGAGGAAAAGTGTATCTTTATACTTGTATGTCAAGTGTGCATGTCAATGCGATGGAACTCAGTGATAAAACTATGTGCATACTCTCAGAGTATCAATTCAGTCAGTCCTCCCAGTCACTCAGTCCTCACAGTCACTCAATCCTCCCAATCGCTCAGCACTCGTACTCAGTAGGTACCTGCGCTCACTAGGGGTGTGTACAGACTCCGGAGGGGTTCATTCAGCCCAAGAGCTATAATCCACACGGAAAACTCACGTGCTGCACGGACAACTCACGTGCTATAATATCAATACCTGGATCCGCACGGATAACTCACGTGTTGTACGGATAACTCACATGCTACACGGATAACTCACGTGCCATAGTATCAATATCTGGATCCGCACGGATAATTCACGTGTTGCACAGACAACTCACGTGCTGCACAGACAACTCACATGATATAGTATCAATAACCTCACAATAGGCCCTCGGCCTCACTCAGTCATCAATCTCTCCAGAGACTGAGATATCATATGCAATGAATGTATATGACTGAGTACGAAATTATAATTTAAAAATATAATTCGATAGCAGTAATGAGTGGGTCCCAATAATACTAGCATTTGCCTAAGCATGATTTCTAATATTGTTACAGCTCAGTTTCACTAACACATGACAAATACACGAAAAGATACAAGTTAATTGACTACACAGCTCTACGGAATCAACTGAGTCTCAATTTCTATGGTACATGCCCACACGCCCGTCACCTAGCATGTGCGTCACCTCCAATCAAATTACATAACACGTAATTCAGGGTTTTATACCCTTAACACAGAGTTTAGAAGTATTACTTACCTCAAACCGTGCAATTCTTTATTTTAATAGGCCTTTGCCTTGCTAATTGGCCTCTGAATGACTTGTATCCAGTCACAAATAATTCAATACAATCAACACGAGGTGTAGGAATCTATTCCATACGAAAATACTAAATTTTCTAATAAAAATCCGAAATTCAACTCAAACGTCAACAGTGGGAACCACGCCTCGGAACCTGACGAAGCTCACAAAATCCGACAACTCATTCAATTACGAGTCCAACCATACTAATTTCATTCAAATCCGACTCCGAATCAATGTTCAAATCTCGAAAATTCATTTTATGAAATTATAGAAAATTCCTCCATTTTTTCTTGAAAAATCAATAATCTAACGCTGAAAACGAAGATTAATTCATGGAATATAATCACAAGGTAATCAAGAACACTTGCCCCAAGTTGTGTGGTGAAATTTACCTCTGAAAATCGCCCAAACCGAGCTCCCTAACTCTGTTTATTTTCAAAAATGGCAAAACCTCCCGTTTATAGGGATTTTAATGTTCTAGCGCCACAGGTGGTGTGGGGAGCTGCTTGTGGAGTTGTTTCCAGAACCTCTAAACATCCCAGTGCCAGGGTTAGCGCCCCACGCTACCCTGGGCGCTGGTGACATGATTTTATTTTTTCCGACACGGAAATGTGCATAACTCTCTCATACGATGTCCGAATTCGACGATTCTTTTTACTATGGCTTCGTAATTTTAATACGGATCAAATGTTTAATCAAAACTGAATTATGATCTCATTTTATTAATGTGATGCCATGTATTCTTGAAGAATTGACGTCGAAATATTCTATAAATATCCAAATTAAATTTCGTTAACCATCCGAAATCCATCCGAGACCCTCGGGACCTCAACCAAATATACCAATAAGTTCTAAAACATCATACAAACTTAGTCTATGTCTCAAATCACATCAAACAATACTAAAACCATGAATCATACTTGTAACGACTCGATCGGTCGTTTTGCGAGTAATAGCCCAATCCCATATTTACTATTTCCCCCGTATCGTTTTCTGCTTATGTGACTTACCGAGAGATTTTATTTGTGGTTTCGGACTTATTTGGGACACTTAGTCCCTAAAACGAAAGCTTAAGTCTTAGAATTTTGGTCGTAGTTGGAACTGTGTGAAGACGGATCCAGAATGAAATTTTATCGGCTCCATTAGCTTTGTTGGGTAATTTTAGACTTAGGTGTGTGTCTGGAATGTGAATTGGAGGTATGCATCTAATTTAGGCTTGAAATGGCGAAAGTTGAATTTTTGGGAAGTTTGACCGGAAGTGGACTTTTTGATATCGGGGTTGAATTCTGATTTCGAAAGTTGGATTAGGTCTGTAATATCGAATATGACTTGTGTGCAAACTTTGAGGTCAATCGGACGTGATTTGATAGGTTTCGGCATCGGTTGTAGATGTTTGAAGTTTCAAAGTTCATTAAGTTTGAATTGGAGGGTGATTCGTGTTTTTAGCATTGTTTGATGTGATTTGAGGGCTCGACTAAGTTCGTATGGCATTTTAGCACTTGTTGGTATGTTTGGTTGAAGTTCCGGGGGCCTCAGGTGTATTTCGGATGCTTAATGGATCGAAAATTAGACTTGTGTAACTGCTTAAGTTTTTCAGCTTCTGCTGTCATCGCACCTGCTGTGGGGTTAGCTGCAGGTGCAGACACGCATGTGCGAATCAAGGAGCGCAGAAGCGGAGTTGGGAGGTTTGGTCAGGGGTCGTAGGTATGAGGAAAATGCCATATCTATGATGTCCGCAGATGCACTAGAGGAACTGCAGGAGCGGAGGAAGCCGTAGAAGCGGACCATTGTCCGCAGGTGCGCACACGCAGGTGCGGCCACCTGATCGCAGAAGCGGTCCAAGTTACCTTAGCCATTTCCGCACCTACGATGGAAATTCTGTAGGTGCGGTGCGGTGTCGCAGGTGTGACTGGAAGCCCGCATAAGCGAAATCGCTGGGCAGAAAAGGCTAAGTTCGAGGGTTTTATTCCATTTTCAATTTTGGGTCTTTGAGAGCTCGGATTGAGGCGATAATTCAAGGGTTTTTCAGAGAAAGCTATTGGGTAACGATTCCTAACTCATTTATGGTTATATTTCATTAATATATAGTTGAATTCATCATTTAATTAAGGAATTTGGTTGAGAAATTTGGGGAAAAATTGGAAAGTTCTTCAAATAAATTTTTGAGTTTTTGATTCGGATTTTGATATCGGATTTGGATAATTTTGGTATGAGTGAACTCGTAGTTGAATGGGTGTCCATATTTTGTGACTTTTACCCGATTTCGAGATGTGGGCCCAGGTTGACCTTTTGGGCCAAATTTTTTATTCTTTGCTAAAGTCGTAGTTTCATTATTTAAATTAGTTTCTTGTAATTAAATTTATAGTGTGAAATTATTTTGGCTAGATTCGATCCGATCGGAGTTGAAAAGTTGAGAGAAAGGCATACTACTTGACTGATTGGGCGAGATTTGAGGTAAGTGACTTGTCTAACCTTGGGGGGAGGGGGGGAGGAAAATTCCCTTAGGATTTGGTACTGTTGTAACAATTTATGATATGTGAGTGCCGTGTACGCGAGGTGACGAGTGCGTACACAGGCTGATTATGAAAAATTCGGTCCATGCTGATTTGTCATCTTTTGAATTCCTTAACTGAGTGTCTCCTTTTAAAATTCATCTACTGAGTTGCCTTAGCATATGTAGTGATCATGTTTAGCCTAGTATTGCATGTCTACGTGCCTTAACTCTTACTTGCAATTTGTGCAACATGCTTAGCTGAATTACCTTCTTTTCTTGATTTGAATTAAATCTTTAACTATAAGATCCTTGCTGTAAATTCGTGTTTCCTTCGATTACCTGTTGCCTATTTACTTTGGGACTATGAGGCAGTTCCTCGGGAGATCCTCATATACTGCATATTTACTTTGGGACTACCAGGCGGTTCCTCGGGAGATCTTCATATACTGCTTATTTACTTTGGGACTACGAGGCGTTTACTCGGGAGANAACAAATTGGAAAGTTCTTCAAATAAATTTTTGAGTTTTTGATTCGGATTTTGATATCGGATTTGGATAATTTTGGTATGAGTGAACTCGTAGTTGAATGGGTGTCCATATTTTGTGACTTTTACCCGATTTTGAAACGTGGGACCTGGTCGACTTTTTGGGCCGACTTTTCGATTCTTTGCTAAAGTCGTAGTTTCATTATTTAAATTAGTTTCTTGTAGTTGTATTCACGTTATATAATTACTTTTGGCTAGATTTGGGCCATTCAGAATCGGAAATTCGAGGGAAAGGCATTCTTACTAATTGATTGAGCTTGGTTCGAGGTTGTGGAGGAAATCCCCTTAGGATTTGGTACTGTTGTGGTATGTGAGCGTCGTGTACGTGAGGTGACGAGTGCGTACACGAGCTATTTGTTGTAAAACCCGACTTTTACTGAGTAGCAACCTGTTTTCATTTTAATTGAGTTATACCAGCATGTGTAGTTATCCTGTGTAGTCTAATATCGCATGTCTACGTGTCTTAAATGTTTAATTGAATTCTGTGCAGCATGCCTAGTTGAATTCATGCCTTACTTGATTTGTATCACCCTTAGCTGTAGAATTCTTGCTGTTAACTGTTGTATTTATCGGCTGAGCTGTGTGTTTACTTTTGGGACTACGAGGCGGTACCTCGGGAGATCCCCCTGTACATTTACTTTTGGTATCTCAGGAGATCTCCTCACATATTTACTTTTGAGACTACGAAACGGTACCTCGGGAGATCTCCTCGCATATTTATTTTTGAGACTACGAGGCGGTACCTCGGGAGATCTCCTCGCATATTTCCTTTTGAGACTACGAGGCGGTACCTCAGGATATCTCCTCACATATTTACTTTTGGGACTACGAGATGGTATCTCGGGAGATTCCCTGTTGAGTATTTACTTTTGGGACTACGAGACGGTATCTCGGGAGCGCCCCTTTTGTTATTTCATTGTGTTGTGTTGTTATTTCTCTGTAAAAGCTTTTTGTTAAATTCTCCGTTCTTCAATCATTTTACTACATCCTTTGACTTATTATTATATCCCAGTAAGTCCCGGACCTGACCTCGTCATTACTCTACCGAGGTTAGGCTTGACACTTACTGGGTACCATTGTGGTATACTCATGCTACTCTTCTGCACATGTATTGTGTGCAGATCCAGGTGCTTCTTATCAGCCCCGCTATTAGCTGAGAGTGTTTGTTGTTGTACGGAGACTTCAAGGTACATCTGTCGCGTCCACAGACCCCTCTATTCTCCCCTATGTCAATTACCTTCTATACTTCTTTTATTAGACTCTGGTGTATAGATATACTAGTTTCCTCCTGTAGCTTGTGACTTATAATGTTTCGGGTTTTTGGGAATACTGTGTATTACTAGAGTGTTGGTTATTGTACATGTCAAGTGACATTGTTACCAGTTATTTAGTTATCTGTTGCAGTTAGTTGTAAAGTTTTACTTCCATTTTTTTTATTTCCGCATTTTGTTAGGCTTACCTAGTCGAAGAGACTAGGTGCCGTCACGACGTCTTACGGATGGAGAATTGGGTCGTGACAATACCCAAATTCAAGCTTAATGAAACTAAGATCTCGTTTAGACATAAGAAAAATTTCAATTTTTTTCCAAATATTTTCACTTTTTTCCGAAATAAGTGTTTGGCCATAAATTTTTAAATTTTCACTTGAAGATGAATTTTGGACATTTTCAAAAATTCGAAAAACTCCAAAAAACTGTTTTTCAAAATTTTCACTCACATTACTCACAAAACTTCAAAAACAACCCAAATTATATTCATGTCCAAACAAAACTCTAGTTTTCAAATATCATTTTCACTTGAAAAACAATTTCACTTTTTCGGAATTTTACAATTCTTATGTCCAAACGCCCACTAAGAAATTTTAACTTCTACATTCGATGCCGAAACCTATCAAATCAAATCCGACTGACCTCAAATTTTGCACACAAGTCATAAATGACATAAGATACCTATTCCAATTTCTAGAATCAGATTGCGACCCCGATATCAAAAAGTCAACTCTCGTTCAAACTTCCAATTTCCTATTTTCGTCCTTTCTAGCCTATTTAAACACGGACTTGCAAATTATATTCCGGACATACCCCTAAGTCCAAAATCTCCATACAGAGCTATTGGAATCATCAAAACTCAATTCCGGAGTCGTTTGCATAAAAAGTCAAACTCCAGTCACCCCTTTTTATTTAAGCGTCCAACATGAATTTCATTGATCCGAACTAATCCCGAACCAAAAAATCAAAAACCGATGATTCAAACACATCATAATACATCATATGAAGCTATTCGAGACTTCAAATAGTTGAAAGGAGAGTAAATGTTCAAAATGACAAGTCGGGTCGTTACATTCTCCCCCACTTAAACATACGTTCGTCCTCGAACGTGCCAAAAGTTGTTCTAAGACCTTAAATCATTGTTCCACCTTACCACGCATATACCCGGGGGTGATACCACGTCACCATATTCCATATAGGCCTGATAACACCATAATTGAAGATCATTGCTTAAATCTTAGTCCGTAAAGCTTGGAATTCAATTTCCAACATTCAGAATTTCTTTTCAAGACCCGAATCTCACATCTACACAATGTATAAGTCTGAACAAGCTGTTTCAAGCCATAACCATAACCCCAGATATAATCATATAACATATTACACAACTCGCATGCTCACAGCACCATTCATGATCACAGTAACTACTCCAAACCAACCAAGTACTATTATTAAACCCCACATTCCAGAGAACCTCTTTCAAAACCTTCGTACACTGCCGATAATGAAAGAAACATACAGGAACTCAACACCACTCACCAGATCAACAGGTCAAGGAGCTTTCCCTCATTCAACAAGTACCATAGCCAATTGTTTAAGCCGAATTCTAAATTATTCTTCCAACATGCTGTAATCAAACACGATAGTACCCATTCTAGGTCCAATGACCTTATATTATCAAAAATAACTATTCCATAGACATACCACACCAATATAACTCAAGCCACAACTGCGCAATCCGTGCACCCAAAAATAGGAAACATCTCAAAGAAGAGATCCGTTTCGCAAGTTCAACAAGCACCACTACAAGCGCAATGCTATGAGTTCATCATATATAGTAGAACCAAGACACACGAATCTAATAACGGTAACCAGCTCTTCTAGAGCTCACAGTAACATCACCCGCAAAGTATAGTCCAAGGCCTCTAGTCCAACATATCATATGGAAGCGTTTAAACAAGTATACAGGTATATGATGAGTAGGATAAGATTCTCATGTTCCTGGATTGGCATAAATAACACGCTATAGTGTAGGCGTGTGTAAATTGTGCTATCACAGCTCAAAACAACAAGTTATCGCAGAAATAATAACTACCACGTTTATTCAAGGACTTAGCCTCTTTGTAACCTCAAGTATGGCTCATATAGTTGTCAACAAAGGTACGAACACGAGAATGTTATAACTTTAATCTTAACATTCAACTATAGGCATATTATAGCCTAAGCATTTTCCCAAGCATGAATACTTTCCCCGATGCCCGCAAATGGGCTCATACCTCACATATACGCACTCATAGCGCGTATCAATCACAAATAATTAACGCAACTAATGCCTCCACCGAGTTTAAATAAAATACTCACCTCAAACAGGCCGTAACTCTGAAATAATATGCTTATGAGAACTCCCAGTCTTCGAGTACATAGAACACATGAATCACCGTAACTGATCCCAACTCCAACACTAGAATGACTAACACATCTTTTATGCACGATCATCCTACAAGGAATACTCCTATAATTCTTCCGTGCCACAAAGAAAAAATTTGAATACCAGCAGTCTATCAACCAGGTGAGTACCGCAATACTAATGAAACATCCGTAAGTCAAAACGCAATTCGCCTTCTGAAATGCGCACCCTTCTCAGGGGTTACCGAGCAGTTATAGCATTTATCTAATTATCTGAAACTGACCATTCTGTCCAAAATTCGTGACCTTCCCTTCAAGACAAAATTGTCACCTAGTACATGCAAATCTTAATCCCGCACAATACACCACATCTATCATGCCATCATGTGACAAGCACAAGAATCTCATTATCAACTCTGGGTCACCAAAAAATTACATACCCGATCAGTTAGAATCTTTCATCTTGCTTCCTTCCAGGAGGAAATCACAATACACAACATGTTCCCCATACCGGTAGAAAATATCTGCTTCAAATCATGGTAGAAACCATCAAGAACACTTTGAAATCCATTTGCACATAGCCAAGATATCAAAACTGAATTCCTCTAACTCGACCAAACCACGCAGGTTACCAAACCCAAGAATATTTCCACCAAAACATCTGTAGAGCCTCACCACATCATAGGTACCCAAAGAACCGATCATACCATACTGGTCCAGCCTACTACCCAGTCATTCTATTTTCTTCGAGTTTCTTCTGAATTACCCTCAAGTTGACACTTCTCATTGTCAAAACTCCACGACCCTTACCTAAAGATCACTACATGACATCCTAATATAAAATCACACCGCCATAAGGCCCATAAGTCGTTGTATTCTTCTTAAGCACCCTCATAAATAGCACAACCGAGACACCCACTTTGAAAGACCTTATGTGAAATTAAAATTGTTCCTCTTTCCTTTATTATACTGAAATGTAGAATCCACAGTCATACAGAATTACTTCAAGTCCCGACACCCTCCAATGTAACTAACCGATTCTAGCGATATACAAATCTAAAACATTCTCAATTGCTTACATATAAATCTGTAACTCTTTAGAACATTCTTGAGAGTCATCCACTATTCTCAAATCTAAATTTCTCCGCCCAAACGATCCAAAAGACACGTGCCCCATTAGCACAACAACACTCAAATAAGTAACCCCGCTTTAATACCACCGATCAAATTCGTACACTGTGCGCACTACATCCTTCACAAATAATAACTCACTCATCCCTATGATTTTCATATACTCATAAAGTGTAATATAACCCGTATCCAGGAATTTTCTTACTCGAGTCATCCTTGATCTCAACCTCCGCAAGTCATAACGGATCCACAATTATGCCTCTGACCCAAAACTAGTATTTAACACATAACTATGAAATAAAATCGTCAATAGCAGGCTCCTCCATTTGGCTCAAATCCATAAAACAAAACATTCCATAACTCGCAATACCTATACTCTATTATTGCCATAATACCGCAATCAGTACAACGAAAATTCTTCTCAACATTATAAGGAGCACACCTCCATAGATTACTCCGCATGAGATAACCCATGTGCTTAGCAAAAGATTGGCATCTTGATATACCCTTTTGTAACCACAATCACTTCGCGATCACTTAATCCTCCTGAGTTTGAACTCATCAACATGACATGAAAATCTACTTCGCTCCACAATTAAACCGCATGACAGATCCTTCAACACACTCACAAGTCGAGACTGTACGTCACATCAAAAACGGAAATCAAGCACTCAAATGGCCCTTTTTTTACATCTCCAGGAAACACTTTTCGTCACATTCAAACCATCTTAATACATCCCGCAGTCACATCATACTTATCATATAGCCATTCAACCACTCAACGAGCCACAAATTCCACTCATAGGGACACTGCCAGACATATGAATCCAAATGTACAAGTTCACACAACTGAAGCTACCGATCCTAAGTGGTTTAAACTTGGCTTCAAGTCCTCCAAACTGGCCCATCACCAAAACACAGAAATCACATCTCGCACCTCATCCTTGGAATCATAAGCTAGCGATGCACGGCTAATACCGAGCGCTCACAGGCGCACACGAATATGTAGAAGGATTTCAAAGAGTTATGTTTCAAGCTGAATCAATTTCACACGATAAGGAAAGAAATATGGAAAGTTTATCCTAAATGCCCTGTATCCTCTCAAAGATAAGAATGGACGTCATCATACCGATCCGCAAGACTCTACTACACCCTTGCTCATGACTTGTAGAACCTATGAACCTAGAGCTCTGATACCAACTTATCACGACCCCATCCAACTAGTCGTGATGGAACCTAACCCAACCCGCTAGGTAAGCCAATTAACAACTATCAAATTCCAATGAAACCTAATGAGACAAATAAATAAGAAAAAATATCTGAATCTTATACATTTTCCAAGGACTAGTTGTACAAATCATGAGCTTCTAAGATTAGAATTTACAAAGCTGGTATGAAATAAATACATCATCTATTCGAAATGTACATAAACAGATTTTTATAAGTCTAAGGCTACCATGAACAAGAGGCAGCTATGACCAGGCGCAGGTACATCTTCAAATCCAACTCTCGTCGATCACAGCAACATCACCATCTAATATCTGCACACAACGTGCAGAAGTGTAGTATGAGTACAACCGACCCCATGTACTCAATAAGTAACAAACATAACCTTAGGTTGAAAGTAGTGACGAGCTGGAACATAGGTTGGGGTCCAACCCAAATAACCAAAAACAGTTCAAAACAACATAATAGAAGTAATAAAAGAAGTAGCTCAGAGATAAAATGTTCAGTTCATTCACAATTCCCAAAACATAGTCCTGCATTTCAAATATATCAGTGAAAACCCAAATCCTTTACTGAAGTCACCAATTTATGAGTAAGTTTGAAAACTGTGATTTTTTCCAAAAACTTTTAACAGGTAAATGTTTAATTTTTAAAATGGCATGAGGAAAATACATCTCTATGCCTACATGTCAATAGGTAGGAGAAGTCATGAATGATGCAATATCGTACAACATGAGGAAAAATGCATTTTTATGCCTATATGTCAAGTAGGGGTGTTCGTCGGTCGGTACGATATGATATTTAAATATTTTGGTTCGTTATTTTTGGTACTCGGTTTCATAAAATGCTATACCAATATCGTACCTAATTAAATTCGGTATGGTTCGATTTTTCTCCTTTTAGTTTTGGTTTATTTGGTTCGGTAACTTCGGTTTATTCGGTTTGAAAACTAACTAGTGCATAGAGTCATAGACGGTAATACTCTTAATTAAAGTACTCAAAAGTACAAACCTAAAAACGTTTGTTGACAAAAAAAAAATTCCAAAACTAGCATATACCAACCTAGAGAGAGAAAACTTAGAGAAATGTCTTGTTGATTGCTTAGAGTTAATTGATGAACTTATAAAATAAAGGAAAGTAAAATTTTAGATTTCTTATACTTATGTTATAATTAATAAAATGTGTATTGTGTAATATAATATATATTTCGGTACGGTATCGGTATTTCGGTATTTTATTTTAAAATATCAAATATCATACCTAATACCAATGTTTTAAATAAACTTAAACCAAATACCATATCGACTACCAAAATTTTTGATTTCGGTACGGTAATTCGGTATTTACCAAATTATGCACAACCCTAATGTCAAGTGTGCATGTCAATGCAATGGAACTCCGTGATAAAACAATGTGCATACTCTTAGAGTGTCAATTCACTCAGTCCTCCCAGTCACTCAGTCCTCGCACTCACTCAGTCCTCACAGTCACTCAATCCTCCCAATCGCTCGACACTCGCACTCAGTAGGTACCTGCGCTCACTAGGGATGTGTACAGACTTCGGAGGTGCTCCTTCATCCCAAGCGCTATAATCTGCACGGACAACTCACGTGCTGTACGAACAACTCACATGCTATAATATCAATATCTGGATCCGTACGGACAACTCACGTGCTGCACAGACAACCCACGTGCCATAGTATCAATATCTGGATCTGCACTGATAACTCACATGTTATAGTATCAATAACCTCACAATCAGGCCCTCGGCCTCACTCAGTCATCAATATCTCTAGTCTCTCGGGGTCACTATGTCATGAAACTAGCCCAAAATGATGATGTGATGTATCAATAATTAACAACAGAGACTGATATATGATATGCAATGAATGTATATGACTGAGTACGAAATGATAATTTACAAATATAATTCAACAGCAGTAATGACCTCAATGGGTCCCAATAATATTAGTATTTGCCTAAGCATAATTTCTAACATGATTTACAACTAGGGATGGAAATGGGGCGGGTTTAAGTGTATGCGGGTAGGGTGCAGGTTTACGTGTATGCGGGTGAGGGGCGGAGCGGGGCGGGGCGGGGCGAGTTATAATAATTATTTTTTAAATTCAGGTGGGCCGGGCCGGGTTGTGGGTTGAGAAATCCAATCTAATGAGACCTATAATTTGAACTAAACCCCAATTACCTAAAATGGAGTTTTCACTTTTCTGAGTCTTTCCAACTC
>AWOL01S0140529.1:4923-21419 GCA_000715115.1 Nicotiana otophora
GGTATCTATGGGTATACTGAAGTTCTTCGCTCGGTACTTTGTTGAACTTACGAATATTGCTATACCTTATTTCGTAGATCCGTTTATCCATCCGTATGACTTTACTGCATCTAGGTAGGTCATACTATATCATAACTCTTATTTCGATTTAGTGTTACTGAGGTCTACTATCAAATTCCAGGTTACTCTCGTTGCTTATCCTATATGTATAAATCTAAGTCCTTTTAATGCTTCTTCATCACTGTTCATCTTAAGAATGATGGCCTATTCTCATCTCATACTTTGTAACTTTTATCCATCCATTGTTGATTTACCTCAATGTTGATCTGCAATCTACTACTGATAACTTGGCCTCTTGTGTAACACTGCCACTAGGGCTCACGTCTCCTTGGGAAACATCTGAAATGATTAGGCTGATCCACCTAAGGGCGATACTATACTTCCAAAATGGTATTTCATAACATTCCAATGTGATTCATCTTATGAGGATATTCGAATCCCATGTCGTCCATGAAATCCCTTTTTTTCTTCTTCAAATTATTACTCAATCGAAGGCTCAAACATTATCCTTTATCTATCATGATTACACTGTTATTATAATATCAGGGCAGCGTTCCATCACTTCTAAATGTTACTAGCCTTAGACTCCTTTGAGTTTATTCAGGCTTGTAACGACCCGGCCGGTCGTTTTGAGAGCAATATCCCTGATCCCCTATTTACTACTTCTCCCATATCTATTCCTGCTATTGTGACTTGCCGGGAGGTTTCGTTTTGGTTTTTGGAGTGTTTTGGGACACTTAGTCCCTAAATGGAGGTTTAAACCTTAGGATTTGGATCGTAGTCGTAACTGTGTGAAGTCGACTCTGGAATGAAATTCCATCTATTACATTAGCTCTGCTAGGTGATTTTTGGGCTTAGGGGTGTGTCCGGATTGTGTTTTGGAGGTCTGTAGCTCAAATAGGTTTGAAATGGCTAAAATAGGAATTTAAGTTTGGAAGTTTGACCGGGAAGTTGAATTTTTGATATCGGGGTCGGAATCCAGTTTTGAAAATTTTTATAGCTCCGTTATGTCATTTATGACTTGTGTGTAAAATTTGAGGTCAATCGGACTTGATTTGATAGGTTTCGACATTGAATGTAGAAGTTGGAAATTCTTACATTTCATTAAGCTTGAATTGGGGTGTGAATTGTGATTTTAGCGTTGTTTGATGTGATTTGAGGTTTAAAATAAGTTCGTATGATGTTTTATGACTTGTTGGTGTTTTTAGTTGAGGTTCCGAGGGCCTCGGGTGAGTTTCAGATGGTTAACGGATCAAAAGTTGGACTTAAAGAGCTGATGCTATTTTCTTCTGCTGGAAATGCAAAAATCGAGCCCAGGATCGAAGCCCAGAAATCGAGCCCAAGGTCAAAGGCCATGATTGAGGCTTGGGATCGAGGTCCATGATCAAGGCTCAGGATCGAGGGCCATGATCGAAGGTTCAGGATTGAGGGTCTTGATCGAAGTACAGAATCGAGGGCCATGATCGAAGGCCAGGATTGAGGTCTAGGATCGAAGCCATGATCGATGCCCAGGATCGAAGGTCAGGAGCGAGACCCAGGATCGAGGGCCATCATCGAGGGCCATGATCGAAGCCTTAATCGAGGGCCAGGATCAAAGCAGGACCAAGGGCTGCCTGGACAGAATTATAAAACAGGGGACTTCGTCCTCTATGCCATTTTTGATGAATTGGAGCTTGGGAAGAGGCGCTTTTTGGGAGATTTTCAGAGAAAACATCGGGATTCGAGCCATTCAAAGTCGCATATTCGTGGAAAAGGCATTCTTACCGATTGATTGAGCTTGGTTCGAGGTAAGTGACTTGCCTAACTTTGGGGGGAGGGGGGACTCCACATAGGATTTGTACTACTTTTTGATATATGAGCATCGTGTACGTGAGGTGACGAGTACGTACACAGGCTAATTGTGTAAAAAACCAATTTTTCTACTAAGTAATAACATGATTTCCTTATTATTTGAGTTCCATCAGCATGTGTGGTATCCGGCTAGACTAGAATAGCATGCCTACTTGCCTTAACTGTTTACTTGAACTACGTGCAGCATGTTTAGTGAATTTACTTGTCTTTCCTTAAATGGTACTTAGGTTGAACTGTAGAATTTTGTGTCGTAACTATTGAATTCTATTATTTGGCTGCATATTTACTTTGGGACTATGGAACGGTATTTCGGGAGATCTCCATGTACTGCATATTTACTTTGGAACTACGGAACGGTATTCTGAGAAATCCTCATGTACTGTATATTTACTTTGGGACTACAAAACGGTATTCCGGGATATCCCCCTATGCTGCCTATTTACTTTGGGACTACAGAACGGTATTTCAGGAGATCCCCCTGTTCTGCACATTTACGTTGGGACTACGAGACGGTTTCTCGGAAAATCCCCTGTTGTTATCTCTGTGTACTGAGCTATTGTCTTCTATGATTTCATTCTTGTTACATTTTAGTCCTTATTTTACTGCGGTATTTCATTCTATCTTGTGTTATTATATATATACCAGTAGGGCTCTAACCTGACCTCGTCACTAATCGACCGAGGTTAGGCTTAGCACTTACTGGGTACCGATTGTGGTGTACTGATGCTACTATTCTGCACATGTTTTTTTCGTGTGTAGATCCAGGTACTCCTTATCAGCCGCACTATCAGTGAGCCGGGACAGCTTTGGAGACTTCAAGGTATATATGCCGCATCCGCAGACCTCGGAGTGCCTTTCTACTCTTCCTCATGTCCATTATATTCTGTATTTTCTTTTGATAGACTTTGATGTATAGAAACACTAGATTTTCCTCCTATAGTTTGTGATTCACCATGTTCCGGGTTTTGGGAATGTTGTGTAGTATATTGAGGAGTTGGTTATTGTACATGCCAAGTGGCATGGTACTGAGTTATAGTATTATTGCTACAGTTAGTTATTTAATTTATGCTTTTATTTCATTTATTTCGCAAAATATTAGGCTTATGTAGTCATAGAGACTAGGTGCCGTCACGACGTCATACAGAGGGAAAATTGGGTCATGACAAGGCTATACTGAGCTTTCTATAACTTAGACAAACCATCAGCTCTCTTGTTTTCATGAGCTTAATCCCGAGGATATATCCATTATGGTCACTTTCTCACTCGCCTTTTCTTATCCTTACTCCTGTCTTCTTAATACCTTGTCGCTCTACCATTCTTTAGCTTGTGACCTACACATATCTATTAATACCACTCGCAACCTTCCTTCAACTTACTTGCACCATAGATTTCCTTATGTTATTCTGAAACATCAAGCGAGACATCACATCGTCTCAAACTCTTCTTTACTCTCTTAACTAGGCCTCTCGGTACCTAGAAACTATAGGCTGGAAGATATGCCACTGATGACGCATCTATCATTCCTGGATACTGAATTCCAATACTTCTAACCCTCTATCTGAAGTATGGATTATTCACAACCTTCTGCACTTTAGTATCTCGTACGTTGTTCACCTTTACCTTACTTACCTTAAAATCTCGCATCACATCTTCTATCTCTTTCATGACCTCACTTCCACACAGGTATAATTCACATCCACAACTTGAAGCTCTATTATAATACTTGCACCTCTGGTGCATACATAATTCGGTGAGAGTTTCATACTGACTTCTTATGAGGCTGGTACTCTTCTAACTGGATTTGTCATAGAGCCGTCATAAAATATGGTTGTCGTACTATCTCTCTTGTACCTCTGATATTAAGAGTAATTATGTAATGTTCTCAATCATGATGTCTATAACCTTCTGGTCCAATAATCAGACTCCTAATTTACTTAGTTGATGTAACGTATTAGTTTCCTCTTCCTTCTGATCGACCTTTATGTAAACTTAAGCTATCTTTCGATCTGTAGCTTTTGGTATTAGCTATTACTTTAGCCTTTCATGGGCTCTATGGAATATGCATGATACAATCTTTTAACAATTCAATCCTTTGTCTATGACTTGGACTCAATTCTTTCTTTTAGCTTATACCGGAGTCTTCTACGGCTGTATGATTGTCAACATATATGCTGTATGGATAATACTCCGAACTCTTAAGTGCGTTCATAACGTAACTAACATCATTGTTCAAACAATTCCTTTCGTTCCTTCTCAGCTTTCTTTAAACATAAGCTATTATATTTCCTGGTCTTTCTGCCCATTGTTGCGTGCATACTTAGCTTATCTTAGTTCCCATGCATGCCGTAGTTTTCGTGCAACTCATATGATCTCCAATATTACTTTTGATTTTACTTCCCATTCATTAGCCACAGTAGGTGCCACTTTCTTATGGAGTACAAACAATATATAATAAGATTGTTGTTACAAGACCATTTCCTTTTTAGGTCATTGTGCTTAGGTTGAAGCCTTCTTCGTTATTTCCTCACCTAGTCTTTCGTTGTACTACTTAGGGAAGACCCCTTGACTCTTGTAAAGCTGCGAGCTTATTACATCGTATACCCGACGAAATTTTTGATGTCCTTCCTCGCCTATAATTATCCGTAGTTACTTACGTTTACGCCCTTGTGCTTGTAGGGTTGCTTCTGAACTAATATTTTGACTGTCTTCGCAGTGGCACTCTCTTTTATTTCCATAACACTCATACAGTACCTTTAACTATCCCAACTCTTATCTGAATATTTCTCAAGGATCACGATATCATTATCTGCGAGGCTGGATTCTCTATGTTGAGGTTCACTATGTCTTGCAAGATCTCCTGATTGTCAGTAACCTCTTATCTATCCATAACTAGGCCCTTCCTAAATCAACTGCTTACTATTCGTTGGCCCATTCTCATATCAATATTCGGCGTAATGTTTCTTGGATTATTTCCTTTGTCTTAACTTACGTCTCGCACTGGCCCCTTATCTATCAATAACATCCCAGGCAGGAACCCTTACTTCCTCTCATTGACGTCGTGTTTGCATAATGTAGCATATCTGTAGGATCTGAATAAGTGAAATCTCATCCCTTTTCTCATTTTTATAGCATTCTTCCTTTACCATTTCATAGTTACTAGAATCACTTAATTCTGACTTAATGCCACATCACTCCAAATTCCCCCCTTTAGGGGAGTACTAAGATTTAGTGCTATGATGATCTACATATAGATGTTTTACCTCTTCATCTTTGGCATGTTTTCACATCATCGATAACCCTTATTCGGCTTGCGGAAATCTTTTTGTACCTAGGATGACAAAATTCCTTAATCACGAGGGTGACACCTAGTATAACTGGCACATATAGTCCGTTAAGCTTAACTTTGCTCACATTGCTTGCTTTAGGGAAGAATCTTCCTGAATGACCTTTAAAGGTTATTCTTCTGTCATCCATTCTATTATTGCTGGAACGCAATCTCTGAATCTCCCATGATGCCTACTATTATCAAATCACTCAGTTCCTAATTTATGTTTAGTTTATCTTGTTCACCAGCCCATGCTGATTTGTATTACTCTGGGGTCTAACTTTTCCTTCTGGTAATCACGTTAGAGTCACGAACTTATTTCTCAAAATGAGGGTATGAATTTATGGTTTATACTCTTTTGTTGGCTCAAGGCTTGTCACCTCTCGTCTTTTCCTTCACTTGACTATAGACTTTGTAATACTGTCATTCTTTTTTCTACCGTTGTCATCCATGCATCATATCTTACTCATAATGTTTCATTATCTCTCTTCTTATTTCCCTGCTAATATTTATGTCTATCACTTTATTCTGAAAACTCGAACAAGACATCCTTTAACTTTTAACTCCCCTTGCTCCATCTACTGGCTCTTCGGGTTGCCTAACATTCTTTCTCTACTAGGGACGGGAGCCACACTAAGGTAATATTTATCCATTCAAAGATTCCAGTGCCTATCTTTATAGTATTCATATCTAGATGTACTATTTTAGAGTGCACCCTCTAGGTGTCTCACAAGGAGATCTATTAGCACATTTGCAATACCCTTCGGAAATGTCAGCTAACGCTAACAATCCATCCACCATTTGGGTTACCCAAACACTAGGTAGATCATGATATCCTTCCTCCTCTTATACTACTTCTGTTAGCCCCCACAGGGCATAAATGAGATGGGTGTGGCCAATTGTACATACCTCTGTTATTGTTGAAGTTAACTCAAAAGGCTTATATTCCTCTTCCTGAATTGTAAATACTGATAATCTTTATTAACTAGGCATCTCGTACCCTTCTTCACCTTGCTTCTTTTACTTGTTGAAACTGGTATCTAGCTCTTGAATCTCTCATTGCCTTTCACTATAAGGGTAGATAGATATTCTTGCCTTAAGGCTCCTTATCAAGAGACTTACAAGTCTTAGTACACGCATAATCTGCTGAAGACCTCATATTTACTCATCATGAGCATCATGTAAAATCGAGTTCCTCTGACTTAACTCTTCGATAGCCATATTCAATCCCTTACCAGCCGTCTTTCTAGATGTAGGCATATAGAGTTTAGGAAATTGAGTTCTTACAACTGAGCTCTACCACATGATCTAGAGTAAGAAGAAAGAGTGACAGTCCTAAATGCCCTGTAGCCTCCTGCTTATAAGTGTGGTGCACAACACACCCATAAAATAAACTCTACTACACATAATTTATAGACTCCCTAGGACAGAACTTCTCTGATACCACTTTTATCACGACCCAAACCGATGGGCCGCGATGGGCACCCGGTACCTTACTCAACCGAGTACCAACATAACGTATCTTTTTGTATCATGCTATCATAGGTAAATGAGACGGAAAGGCTGCCATGGGATAACTAGAATAAAACATGTAATACCAACTTAAACATAAGACACACATGCCTATAAGACCAAAATGACCACTCGTACACTGAACATAGGCCGACAAGGCCATACAATCTTCTACGTACATGATATATGTCTACAATTCCCTGAGAGTACATAAATGTTATAAGGCCGGGACAGGGCCCCGACAAACCAATCAATACATGTCCAATGCCTACTCACCAAATAGGCAACTCCGGAGCAACTAGAGCGCACCAACATCTTCCACTGAGCTGATAGCCTACTTGGAGGACTCTCGACCTGTCTATCGGGACCTGCGAGCATGAAACGCAGCATCCCCAGGCAAAAGGGTTGTCAGTAAAAATAATGTACCGAGTATGTAAGGAATGAAAATTAGTAAACAATCGACATGAGAGAAACATGGAGTAAAAGACTCAACATATAAGTCTAAATAGCTCTGTAAATTATTTCATATTTATAATGTCATTCATATGCGTATAAATGACATACCATGCATAGGTATATGCGTTCATAACATCATCAAGCCTCTGAGGGCATCCCATCATATCATCTCGGCCACTATGGGAAAATCATCAACGTATACCAGCAGATCAGGTGGTGGTGCGTATATAACACCATAACCTTTTTCCATATTCCATATACATATATTTATATATATATATACGCGTATATAACGCCATCTGGTCATAGGTCAATGTACATGTATAAATGAATGCAATGCATGAGAAGTACGTCATTAAAATCTCTCGAAACGTTATAAGACCATTATGCCTCTGATTAATATCATGAAATAAATTTTATCAACTTACGTATTTTCTGAGACCCATGAACAGATGATAGAACAATAGGACACATGGGGAATCAAGAACATAGGCATCTCTAGTATTTTTATGAATAGAGTCATTTATGAAAGTTGTGCATTTGCTCGTTTCATTTGTATCATATGGATCATGCCAAAAGGAAAGAAGGGATAGCCTTAACATACCTGAGCAGGTTCTCTTGACAATCCCTCTAACACAGGACCATCGTGAAAAAACCCGTAACGACGGATCGAAGTAGAGGAAAATCCGTATGATATTCTTAAGAAAGAATGTACCGGGCTCTCTTGGAATTTGCAAATTCACGCTGCCATTTCATAATAACATCTTCGTATGAATTTGATGATGTTTCCCTTCAATATATTGTAGAGATACATGTATCTATCTTAAGTGATTTTGAAAGGTTGAAGCAACTCACGTTGCTAATGTATAATGCAATCCCGTATGGATTCTTTTTGTAGCTTCATCCGTACCTTATTGTTCTCAAAGTGTAACACCATTTGATACACTATTTACCTAACCTTGTGGATTAGAGATGGAATTCTTCAACAAGAATGATATAAAGGTGCACATAACTTTAAATGTTGCCACCACCTACTTAAGGTTATGAATAGGTGGCAATTTGCTGGCAAGTTTCCATAAATCCCACGTGGATGTTGTCCCCCTAACAATTATCCAAATCTCATTTAAATAATTATCCACAATATTCAATTTACAAGTTAATCTCCCACTTAAAAATCCATAATTACCCAATTATCCATATAAGTAAGAATTATCTCAAATTACTTAAAATACTACTCACTTTTAACACACTTTATACACACTTTATACACCTCACTATCATGGTCATGTGGTATCTTGTGTGGCACTAGTCCATAAATACTGGGTATTATAGTTTGGACCGTATTTTATCCCAAATTATAAACTCATTTCTTCGATTCGCTTACCCTCTCACTTTCATGAATTTACTTATCACTTGTTTGAAATAGCGTAATACTTATAATCTCAAAATAATCTCATTCTCGAGCTTACGTCAATTAACTTACGACAAAACTATAACGTACGAAAATACATAATGTAACATCTTATTTTCGAGCTTTCATCAATTTACTTATCACTTGTTTGAAATAGTGTAATACTTATAATCTCAAAATAATCTCATTCCCGAGCTTGTGTCAATTAACTTACGACGAAACTATAACGTACGAAAATACGGAATGTAACATCTTATTTTCGAGCTTTCATCAATTTACTTATGGCGTACTTTCACGTATGAAAACATGGGGTGTAACAGTATTCTTGTTGTTTTATAACTTCATATTAATTGTTGCATTTATTGGAGTAATTTCTTTTATAAGAATTGGTAAATTATTTTATTGGAGGAGCGGGTTGCACGCCGCAACGGAACTTATTGAAATGAATATATTGGAGGAACGGGTTGCACGTCGCAACAGAATTGATAGAAAGATATATTGAGGATAGGGTTGCACGCCGCAACAGGATTAAATGAAAATAAATATATTGCGGGATCGGGTTAGACGCCGCAACAGAATTGAATGTGAATATATTATGGGATCGGGTTATACACCGCAACAGAAACTGATTGATATAATAATTGGTTATAACTACTGAGTTAGCTCCAACTATTGAAATTAGATACCTGNTGAAAGATATATTGAGGATAGGGTTGCACGCAGCAACAGGATTAAATGAAAATAAATATATTGCGGGATCGGATTACACGCCGCCACAGAATTGAATGTAAATATATTGTGGGATCGGGTTATACACCGCAACGGAAACTGATTGAAATAATAATTGGTTATAACTACTGAGTTAGCTTCAACTATTGAAATTAGATACATATTTTATTTCTATTATTATTGTTATTATTATTACTGCGTACATATTAATGTAAGTGACCTGCCTTAGCCTAGTCACTACTTCTTCGAGGTTAGGCTCGGCACTAACTGGGTACATGGGATCGGTTGTACTTATACTACACTCTGCACTTCTAGTGCAAATACCGAAATTGGTCCCAGCGGCGTATAGTAGATTTGCTTGGATTAAGCTCTTCGCAGGAGACTTGAGGTATAACTGCATGGCGTTCGTAGTTCTGAAATCCCCTTCTACTTTATTTTTAGTTGTGTGCTTTCTTTCAAACAACATTATTTTATTTCAGACCCTTGTTTGTATTATTCTAGAAGCTCGTGCACTTGTGACTCCAGTTTTGGGATGGTATTTAGACATCGTTATTATTATGAATTATTCACTATATTTCAGACTTTACTTCCGCATTTGTTTCTTTGTGATTAATTAATTTAAAATTGTTTTAAAATGGTTAATATTGTTCTAACGTTGGCTTTCCTAGTAAGTGAAATATTAGGCGCCATCACGGCCCCGAAGGTGGAAATTTTGGGTCGTGACAAGTTGGTATCAGGGCACTAGGTTACATAGGTCTCACGAGTCACGAGCAAGATTTGTAGAGTCTAAAGGATTGGTACGGAGACGCCTGTACTTATCTCTCAGAGGCTATGAAATTTACGAACAATATCACTTCTTTCTTATTTTGTCGTGCGATTTTATTCTGTCATCGATTATTGAACCATTCTATTCTTATTCTCTCGCAGATGGTGAGAACGCGTAATACATCTACCGACGGACAGGAGCTAGAGCCCCCAGTGACAGCTATGACTAGGGGCAGAGGCTGAGGCTGAGGTCGCGCTAGAGGCTGAGGCTGAGGTCGCGCTAGAGGCTGAGGCTGGGCTCAATCTAGAGCTCGAGCAACAACACCTATTATAGACCCTCAGGTGGATTTAGAAGAGGAGGTTCCGGCACAGACAGTACTTGTTGGACCAATTCAGGTTCTGGAAGGATTCATAGGTACTCAAGTGTTGCAGGACACAGTAGTTCGTTTGGTGAGTCTTATGGAGGGTGTGGCCCAGAATGGTACATTTCCAGTGGCACCAGTCATCTCACAGGCTGGGGTAGGAACACAAACCCCCACTACTCCTGCTCCGGAACAGATAGCTCCCCAGAATCAGGCTCCAGTAGCCCATCTAGTTGGGGTAGTTCAACCAGTTGATGCAGCACAGGCCGGTGATAGGCCAGCTTTGTCTTCTGAGGCTTTGTTGAGGTTGGACAAGTTTACCAAGCTATTTCCAATCCATTTCAGTGGTGCACCTTCTGAGGACCCACAAGATTTTCTTGACCGCTTATATGAAGTATTGCAGAACATGGGGATAGTCGAAAGCATTGGGGTTGATTTTGCTGTGTTTTATATGACTGGTTCCGCCAAGAGGTGGTGGAAAGATTATCTATTTACTAGACCAGTTGGTTTGCCTGCACTTACTTGGAAGCAGTTCTCATGGATATTTCTAGAGAAGTTCCTCCCTGTCACATTGAGAGAGGATTACCGCAAGCAATTTGAGCGTCTCCAACAGGGCAGTATGTCAGTCACTTAGTATGAGACCTGTTTTGTGGATCTAGCTCGTCATGCTCTTCTTCTACTTCTTACCGAGAGAGAGAGGGTGAGGAGGTTCATTGATGGACTCGTTCAACCTATCAAGCTACAGATGGCCAAGGAGACCGGGAGTGAGATTTCTTTTCAGACGGCTGCTAATGTCGAAGGCGGATCGAGATGGTTCTTTCACAGGAGAGAGGGCCAATGCTAGATAAGAGGCCCCATCATTTCGGTAATTTCAGAGGCGCCTCATCTGGAGGCAGAGGTACTTATGGTAGGGGTGATCCTCCCAGTCCATTTTATTCAGCACTTCAGACTTCTCACGGTGCTTCAGGGAGTCAAGATCCTTATGTTCCTTACCCTGGACATCCAACATTCAGTGCACATTCAGCTCCTATTAGAGCACACCAACTCCAGAGTCACTATGGCGGCTATCTAACCTGTTCAGATCAACTTCAGCTTCAGTAGCCATGACAACATGATGGGTTTTATGAGTGTGGAAACATTGGTCACAACAGGAGGTATTGCCCTAGGTTGTCGAGCAACAGATCTCATCAGGATTCTCGTGCCATCATACTGGCACTGGTTGCTCTACCGCCCGCCCGGCCAGCTAGGGGCAGGGGTCAGACAGCTAGAGGTAGAGGTCAAGTTGTTAAAGGTGGAGGCCAACCAGTTAGAGTCCGTCCCAGAGATGTAGCTCCGAGTGGTGGGGCCCAACCCTAATTCTATGCTTTCCTTGCTAGGCCTGAGGTCGAGTCATCCAACACCGTGATCACATGTATTGTTCCAATTTGCCATAGAGATGCTTCAGTTTTATTTGATCCAGGATCTATATTCCTATGTGTCCTCCTACTTTGCTTCATATTTGGTTGTGCCTCTTGATACTTTGAGTGCTTTCGTGCATGTCTCCATGCCGGTGGGGGATTCTATCGTTATAGATCATGTCTATCGTTCGTGTATGGTTACTATTGGGAGTCTTGAAATTAGCACGGATATTCTACTTCTTTATATGGTAGATTTTGATATCATCTTGGGTATGGATTGGTTGGCACCTTATCATGCTATATTGGATTGTCATTCCAAAATAATGACCTTAGCCATGTCGGGGTTACCTCTATTAGACTGGAAAAAAATCCCTGATCATTCTACCAGCAGGGTTATTTCTTATCTGAAGGCTCAGTGTATGGTCGAGAAGGGTTGTCTAGCCTATTTGGCTTATATTCGCGATCCCAGTGCGTATGTTCCTTCTATGGACTGAGTTCCAGTTGTCCGTGAGTTTCCAGAAGTATTTCCTGCAGATTTGCTGGGGATGCCACCCGACAGGGATATTGATTTCTGTATTGATTTGGCTATGGGAACCCAGCCCATTTTCATTCCATCATACCGTATGGCCCCGTCGGAGTTGAAAGAATTAAAAGAGCAGTTACAAGACTTGCTTGATCAGGGATTCATTAGACCTAATGTCTCACCCTAGGGTGCACCAATGTTATTTATAAAGAAGAAAGATAGCTCTATGCGGATGTGTATAGATTATTGGCAGTTGAACAAGGTCACTATTAAGAACAAATATCCATTGCCAAGAATCGATGATCTATTTGATCAACTTCAGGGTGCTAAGGTGTTTTCGAAGATTGACTTGAGGTCTGGCTATCATCAGTTAAAGATTAGGACATCTGATGTTCCTAAGACAGCTTTTCAGACCTGATATGGGCATTATGAATCCTTAGTGATGTCGTTCTAGCTTACCAACGCTCGAGCAGCATTTATGGATTTGATGAATCGGGTGTTCAAGCCCTATTTGGATTCATTTGTGGTTATATTCATTAATGATATCTTGATTTACTCCAGCAGCCGAGAGGAGCATGAGCAACATCTTCAGATTATGCTTTAGACTTTGAAGAATAATCAGCTATATGCCAAATTTTCAAAATGCGAATTTTGGTTAAACTTAGTTGCCTTTTTGGGGCATGTTGTATCGATAGAAGGCATAAAGGTGGATCCTAAGAAGATTGAGGTAGTTCAGAACTGGCCTAGGCCTACTTCAGTTATAAAGATACAAAGTTTTCTGGGTTTGGCAGGTTATTATCGCCGGTTCGTGGAAGGTTTTCATCTATAGCAAGCCCATTGACCAGACTGACTCAGAAAAGTGCCCCATTCAGATGGTCAGATGAGTATGAGTTGAGCTTTCAGAAGCTCAAGACTACTTTGACTACGGTGCCAGTATTGGTATTGCCCACAGGTTCAGGATCTTATACGGTGTATTGTGATGCATCTAGCATTGGGATTGGTGTAGTATTAATGCAAGATGGAAGAGTTATTGCATATGCATCGTGGCAGTTAAAAGTTCATGAGAAACATTACCCTGTTCATGACTTAGAATTGGCAGCCATTGTTCATGCGCTGAAGATTTGGAGACACTACCTTTATGGCGTGTCATGTGAAGTATTCACTGATCATCGTAGTCTACAGTATCTATTCAAACAAAAAGATTGCAATTTGAGGCATAGAAAATGGTCGGAGCTGTTGAAGGACTACGATATCACCATTTTGTATCACCCCGGAAAGGCCAATGTTGTTGCCGATGCTTTGAGTAGAAAGGCTGTGAGTATGGGCAGCCTTGCATATATTCCGGTTGGTGAAAGGCATTAGTTGCAGATGTTCATACTTTGGCCAATCAGTTCGTGAGGTTAGAGGTTTCAGAGTCCAATCGGATTCTAGCTTGCACAGTCGCTCAGTCTTCCTTGTATGAGCACATCAGAGAATGACAATATGATGATCCCCATTTGCTTGTCCTTAAGGACACGGTGCAGCACGGTGGTGCCAAACAGGTTACTGTGGAGAAGATGAAATTCTGTGGATGCAGGGTCATATTTGTGTACCTAATGTGGATGGGCGTCGTGAATTGATTCTTGAGGAGGCCCATAGTTCCCGGTATTCTATTCATCCGGGTACCACCAAAATGTATCAAGATTTGCGGCAATATTATTGGTGGAGGAAAATGAAGAAGGATATAGTTGCCTATGTAGCTTGGTGTTTAAACTGTCAGCAAGTCAAGTACGAGCATCAGAGACCTGGTGGTCTACTTCAGAAGTTAGAAATTCCTGAGTGGAAGTGCGAGCGTATCACTATGGATTTTGTTGTTGGGCTCCCATGAACTCAGAGGAAGTTCGATGTAGTATGGGTCATTGTGGACAGGTTGACCAAGTCAGCACATTTCATTCCAGTGGCAATTACCTATTCTTCAGAGCGGTTAGCTGAGATTTACATTCGCGATATTATCCGCCTTCACGGTGTGCCCGTGTCTATCATTTATGATCGAGGTACATAGTTCACCTCGCACTTCTAAAGGGCTGTACATCGTGAGTTAGGCACGCGGGTTGAGTTGAGTACATAATTTATTCCATAGACAGACGGACAGTTAGAATGCACTATTCAGATATTAGAAGATATGCTTCGCGCTTGTGTTATAGACTTTGGAGGTTCTTGGGATCAGTTCTTGCCACTTGAGAGTTTGCCTATGATAACAGTTATCGGTCGAGCATTCAGATGGCTCCATGTGAAGCATTATATGGGAGGCGATGTTGCTCGATAGTTGGCTGGTTTGGACTGGGAGAGGCTAGGTTATTGGGTACCGATTTAGTACAGGATGCCTTGGATAACGTCAAGATTATTCAGGATTGACTTTGCACAGCTCAGTCTACGCAAAAGAGTTATGCCGACCGTAAAGTTCGTGATATTGCATTCATGGTTAGAGAAAGAGTATTGCTCCGGATTTTACCTATGAAAGGTGTAGTGAGATTCGAAAAGAAGGGCAAGTTGAGCCATAGGTATATTGGACCCTTTGAAATTCTTGAAAGGGTAGGTGAAGTAGCCTGCAAGCTTGCACTACCACCTAGTTTATCAGCAGTTCATCCGGTATTCCATGTATCCATGCTCCAAAAATATCATGGTGATCCGTCCCATGTGTTAGACTTCAGCTCAGTTAAATTGGATAAAGATTTGACTTATGAGGAGGAGCCGGTAGCTATTTTAGCTCGACAGGTCCGTCAGTTGATGTCTAAGAGTTATCCTTCGGTTTGGGTGTAATGGAGAGGTCAGCCGAATGAGGCAGCTACCTGGGAGTCCGAGTCGGACATACGGAGCAAATATTCACATCTTTTCACCAGCTCAGGTACTTCTCTAATTCCGTTCGAGGACAAACGTTTGTTTTAGAGGTGGAGAATGTGATGACCCAAAAATGTCATCTTTAATTTAAACGTTCATTTCTGTGTTCTATGAAGATGTTGAGAGCTTACTTGCTATGAGTTCATATCACCTGAATAGTTGATGCTAATAACGTTCTTTTTCTAGTAATATATTGCTTATGAGGCCACTGTTAGTATTGTTTTCATGTTGTGTTACATTGATTGGATTATGTATGTATTGTTAGAATTGGTTTCTGGGATTCTCTGGCAGGTATATAGTCCCAGTTACAAAGGAAACTCTAGCGAAATTTTTGAAAATTTTGGGAGTTAGTAAAAATTAGGGAAATTGAAATGGGTGAAAGAAGAGATAAATTATGTTATGTGTTTGGGGTGGACTCTACTTCTCATTTGAGGAATATTAATATGATGGATATCAATTAGATATGATAATAAGTGTACGTGGCATATTATAAGTGATGTGGGGTCTAAGGAAAGGCCTAAGTCTAAGTCAAGTTGGAAAATTTCATAATACACTAAAGTTCCAAATGAGTACGCACAAGACCAAACTTTGGATAAGAAAATCTAAATATATATAAGGAGTTATATGATTATCAACCTATAAAATGAAAGGTCTTTGAGTCTAGTTTCTAATGCTTCAAATCGTTCGTCATTTGGACACTCCTACAAGAAATTATGATATAATTACCAAAGGCTGGAAGAATGTGATTCTACGGTCAGATGTGCGACCGCAGAATCATTATGCGATCGCAAAACGGGTTATGCGATCGCAAAATGGTCGCAAATCTGTCTAGTGCAGCCCAGTTTTCGGCATCAGTTTTGCAGTCCATTGTGCGACCCGCATACCCATTGTGCGGTCCATTATGCGACCGTATACCTGAGTTCGGAGGGTCCATATCTGATGATTTTAGAGAGAAGTAAGAGTATTCTAGAGAGAGGAAGAAGCTCAAGTGCTTTGTTCATCAAAAATCTTGTTCAAGCTTTGAAATCCAACAAGAAAATATCACATGATCTTCACCCAAGAGGTAAGGTTCTAACCCCTAGTCTTCAATTTCGAGTTTGGGTAAAGATTGGTGATTGTGAGAGTGATTCTTGGATGTGAGAGTATTAGTTATATATGCTTGTATTAATAAGGTTGTGGGAAGATTGTTGAGTTCAAATGGGTAAAGATTGGATTGAAAATGGTAGAA
>AWOL01S0140531.1:0-13905 GCA_000715115.1 Nicotiana otophora
CGACGGACCATTGGCAATATGTCTGGGACCAGGAGATACCGACTACATCCTACGAGAAATCCACGAGGGCACCTGCGGAAATCATTCTGGTGCCCAATCATTGGTTCACAAAGTCATCAGAGCAGGATACTATTGGGCAGATATGGAAAATGATACAAAAGAGTTTGTTCGAAAGTGCGACAAATGTCAAAGGTATGCGCCGATGATTCACCAACCTGGAAAGCAACTCCACTCAGTCTTATCCCCATGGTCAATCATAAAATGGGGAATGGATATCGTCGGCCCTCTACCATCGGCCCCACGTAAAGCTAAATTTATTTTGTTTATGACTGACTATTTCTCTAAGTAGGTTGAAGCATAGGAATTCAAGAAAATTAGAGAGAAAGAAGTCATAGTCTTCATCTGGGACCACATTATATACCGATTCGGGATGCCTGCCTAGATCGTATGCGACAATGGAAAGAAATTTGTAGGAAGCAAAGTGACAAAGTTTCTCAACTATCACAAAATAAAAAGGATCATGTCAACGCCATATCATCCTAGTGGAAACGGACAGGCTGAATCGACAAACAAGACCATCATTCAAAATCTAAAGAAAAGATTGAATGACGCTAAGGGAAAATGGAGAGATATATTGCCCGAAGTTCTATGGGCGTATCAAACAACGCCAAAATCTAGTACGGGGGCAACACCATTCTCTTTAGTATGTGGCACCGAAGCTCTGATCTCGATTGAAGTTGGGGAACCCATCGTCAGGTTTTGATATGCAACGAAAGAGTCAAATCACGAGGCTATGCATACAAGCCTCGAATTGCTAGATGAAAAACGGGAAGCTGCCCTCGTTCGAATGGCCGTACATAAAAAGCGGATCGAAAGGTACTACAATCGAAGAGCCAATCTTCGACACTTTAAAATTGGGGACTTGGTTCTGAGGAAGGTCACCCTCAATACTCGAGACCCAAATGAAGGAAAACTTGGCCCGAACTGGGAGGGACCGTATCAGGTCCTCGATATCATCGGAAAGGGATCCTACAAACATTGGCAGGATGCACGACGAATAATTACCAAACAATTGGAACATATCACTCCTCAAACAATATTACTGCTAAGGTACGACCTTCTCCACTTTCATTTACATTTTATACTAACCATTTGCATGTGTTTAATCGAAGACATCAAAGGATTCTTCAAACACAAAGTCTTTAGGTCTGAAAGCATGCGTTTCACTCTTTTTCCCTTAGATCGATTTTTGTCCCAAATGGGTTTTCCGGCGAGGTTTTTAATGAGGCAGCCATTGTTCGTGCTAACTTAGAGCAATTAAACAGTATCTGAGGCTCCTTTACAATCAACCTCGAATACTGGGGGGCATCACCCTCGGATAGTTACAAGGAAAATAGTTCGTGCCGACAGGGTCTCGATAGGTAAATTTTGTAAGGGTCAAATGGTCAAACGAACCATGCCCACAGATTACTCTAGCCCTAATGGCAAACATGTACACATGTTAATCTATTTAAAAAAGTATGTTTCCTTGCCAGATATTTCATGCCTTAAAGAAATTATAATTTACAATATCGTTCTTGTGATCTATTGTGGAAAGTGGCTTAAGGGCCGATCACAACTAAAGTTCGAACAATTTACCCCGCACTCAGGGACTGCCATCCAAAAAATCGACATGATCGAATTACTAAAACCTCGAGATCGTAAGACCTTAAAAAGGCAACCCTTGATTTTATTGGCCACGACCACCCCACTCGGGGACTGATACTTTGAACAAGTTTGAAGTATAATAGGGGAACAAGCCCAAAAGGCGAATCCTAAGCTAAAGGCTACGGACAAAAAAAACATGGTTCAGAGATGTCCGATTTCCATTATAAAACAGGCCTTCGAATATTTTTAGAAACCGGTTAAAAAGGCTACCCTCGTTTGAATTACTAAGGGTATCGATAATATCGACCCTCGAAAACCCTAATGGGTACAAAGTCGTTCGAACTCTCGAACAAATTCACTATTTTATGCTAAGGGTCTCGATAATATCGACCCTTGAAAACCCTAATGGGTACAGAATAGTTCGAACTCTCGAGGAAATCCCTTATTTCATGCTAAGGTACAACATATTTTATATGATTAAACAATAAACTTTTCAAGCCGAAAAGGGGGAGAAAGCCATTCTTTTTACTATGGCCGTATCAGCCTAATTCAAGAGCCTAAAGGGCCATTTTATTTTTGAGTTTGAGAAATCATCCTCACTCAATTAAAACCTAAGGGTAACCCTATTCTGAGTTCGAGCAAGTACTCACTCAATTAAGATTACACTAGTCCGACTTCGATCAAGTTTCCAAAGCCTCAAACTTATGAGCAAAATTTTCATAAAGTATGAATGAAATAAAATTTTCACGAGGCAAGAAATAGAATAAAGACAAGTCAAAGAGAAAAAATATATTTTATATATACGAAGATATTTACAAGGGCCGATCAGGGTCTCGCATAAAAAATCAAAAAAGAAAAAGACTAAGATTCCTAATTTTCCTCAGGGGAAGCTTCTTCTCCATCAAGGTCCTCCCCATTCTCGGACCCGCTCTTGCTACCATTATCATCATCATCATCAGCGGAAGAGGCCAGCGCTCCAGCATCAGCTTCATACTCTCTAGACTTTATTATCTCATCGGTAAGATCGAAACCTCGAGCGTGGATCTCCTCGAGGGTTTCCCTCCGATATTGGAATTTGGTGAGTTCAGCAATCCAATGTTCTCGAGTTTGAGCAGTCTCAGCTGCCTCTCTCGCTTGGACTTGAGCAACTTTAGCATCGGCCTGGTAGACGGCCACGATTGTATCTGCCTCAGCCTTTGCCTTTTCGACTTCAGATTTGGCCTTTGCAAGTTCGGAAGCCAACCGAGCCTCGAGATCCTCTATTTTCTTTGCCTGAGCCGAGATCTTCTCCTTCATGCCTCGAAGTTGACTTTCGACCGATGACAATTGGGCTCGAGTAGTCTTTTTTTCTGCAGCAAAGTGGTTCATACCTTCTTTCCACCCCAATGCCTCCGCCTTCATCATGTTGACCTCCTCGCGGAACTGCTTGATCCTCTCGACCTTTTGCTGCAGCTGTGAGATTGAAATGTTAGCCACCGTTCCCGAATCGAGCCCATGAGATTTTATGATTTTCATTACCTGCTCGATCAGGTCGGTCTGATCTTTGTGAGCCGTGTCCAACTCGGCTCGAAGGTCCTTGATCTTTTCTTCTTTTTGCCCACCGAGAAGGTTGAGGGCATTCCTCTCCTCGGTAAGCCTTTGAATGTCGGCCTCGTACCGACTCAGCTCAGCTCGAGACCGAGAAAATACTTCCCGATAAAGCGCTGAGTCCTACGTAGAAAGAAGAAAAGAAGTTAGACAGGAAGAGAAAAATGAATACAAAGGTAATACCAACAAGGGGAGTTAAGGCTTACCCGATTCAAAGCTTGTTGCGCTTCATTGAAAAGGCTTGATGCCTCACCTCAGAAAATGAGGGGAGCAGCGGGGAGCCTCCAATTTCTATTGCCCCAAGTGGATAACTTGGGGCGTTCTCTCCATCTCGAGGGGCCTCGAAACCAGCCCTTATAGACGTACCCACTATTGGCTCATTATGGTGGGAGGCATCTTTAATCCTCGATAACTCCGGGACTTCGCCCAAGTCTCTTCCCGAGACCCCATCATCTCGAGATGGAGTCTTTGCAGCCTTCACCGATTCAGTGGCCTTTGGGGCCTCGGTGCTCATTCTCACTCGAGCCACCAGCCCGGAGTCATCTGCTGCTTCTTCTTCGTCTTTCTCCCTTAGACGCCGAACAGAGGCTTCGGTCAGAAGGATGATGTTCTTTTTCGGCTTACGAGCTGCATTCTTCTTAGGTTCTGGATCCTCGGAGGTTGAGGTCTTTTTCTTCTTTTTGTCCTCCGCTGGATTCGGTGCTAAATTTGGATTTGAAGTTAAAAGTAGATGGAGATGATAAGATTTGGTGTTCTAAGAAGAGGTTAGCAGTGAAAATCGTAAATTTGCAGATGAAAAACTTAGAAAATGTAAAAAGCTTTGGAGATTAGAAAAGGCTGAAGGTAAAGTTTGAAAGATCGTAAAAAGAGGCATATTTATGGGATTCACGGCGACGGTTCAAAGGCACTAGTGGCCGACCACCAACTGATACACATTAATAACTTGGGGAACTGTTCCGACGGGACATTTCGGTCACTTCCATCGCTTACGTCACGACGATGATGTCATGGCAGGTCGAGGTAAAAATCGAAGGCTCAATTTGTTTCTTGTCATTACACTCCAAATAACGAGGAGACTATCTGTATACAGTTAAAACCGACCCCACCCAATATTTCTATCTGACCGGGACCAGGGAGCTGCATCGAAGGTTGGCCCCGTAGTAGATTAGACCAAGGTACGAGGACAAGGTACCAAGTTCGGGATTCGAGGTACCTGTCGAGATCGAGTTCAGCAGCAATCGAGACCGAATGAGACATACATTGAGCAAGATCGAAGATAACATAATAACGGAAAGGAGAAATATCAGTGACTAGTCGAAGATCATGGAGGAGATCTCGGAACGGATCAAATTAGGAACGGTCAATTAGCTAATCACGGGATTTCCTTCTGTAATTAGAGTTATACCATAAGTAGAATTCCTTTACTATATAAAAGGGAGTATTAACCATTTGTAAGGGAGACACGTTTCTTGCATAAAATAGCCAATATAGTGCTCGCTCTTTAGCTTATACCCTCTTGTTCCTCAGCTCACTTTATTTTTAACTGTTTTGGTATCAACCAATTTGAGGGCACCCTAACTCGAGGGTTAAATTCCGTTTCAACACTGATTTGCTTTACTTTATAGTTCATTTATGTTATTAATCTTTACATTTATCAATTGGTATTAGGTGAAATCACGGGTCCTTAAAATCACATTATAAGTTTAATTGTTATCCAATTTTAAGGGTAAACAATTACTTCGTTAACTAAGGGAAGAAACAACAAAATTCAAGTTACTTTTAATCTAGTACAGATAATTGAATGTTATATACATGATTCTTATAGGGATGAGTAGATATAATTTTATAATTTTGATTAAGAATTTGAAAGATAAAGTTAAGAAAATTTGGAGAAATTCATGAGTCTTTTTCATGAATTAACTGGGTATATCATATGAATAAGTTGTATTTAATAGATTTTGAAGTATTCTAAACTATCAGTAGCATGAGTAAGTATAAATTGACGAATTAAGAGTCAAACATTAACCCAAGGGTTAGGTATTCTAAATTATCTATGAATTAGCTAAAATAAGGAAATTAACACGAGATCGATATTGATGTGATTATAGATTGATTGAAGAAAATCGTACAGATCGTTCAAAGTGACGAGTTAGGTATTTCGCACGAAGTACTGTGAGTAGTAATCTTACCGCAATTTGTATTTTTATAACTTGCATGATTTACACATGATTTTTAATATGAATATGTTACCGACTATTTTGAGTTGTATGTGGGACAAGTCTTTTACTCGATATGATACCGAAATAGTTATTTGAGATGATTACCGTTGTTTTAAATATTTCTGTTGCCATTAGAAATGTTTTACCGTTACTCAAATATACTCTTATCGAAACAAAATTTCATGATTTTATAAGAACCGATATGCTCTACATTATTTTAGAATATTTTCCTACGAGTATATATGGATTACATAGACAAGTATAAATGGGAGTAGACTTTGAAGGATCCCGTAGCTAGCAGCGGGTTCGTTAAAACTGGTGCACCTTGTAATTACCGATTACCGTTATAGCTCTCGCTAGTGGGAAGGTAGAACTAGCATACCGTTATCGATTTCCCTCGAGTTAGGAATACCGTTATATTTAACTTCTTGCAAAGAAGTCTACAGTTATACCGATTACATGATCCATTCATTGAAATCTCCCAAACATGAATATTGATATTACATAGTATTTACCGAGCTTATTACCGAATTGTCAATTGATTTATATTACATGAAAAATATGATGGTATTGATTATTCTTTATTGTTTCTGAAAGGGCATTCTTATGATATTTTCTGTTTAATATATATACTAGCATATTTTCTGACTTGTCTCCAATAAAACTGTTGTGGTTAAGTGTTATTACTCACTGAGCTAGCGACTCATTCCCCGCTAATTTTGTTATAGAGACACAGTTGACGCGGGCGAAGATTTCGTTAATTAGAGCGCACATGTTGATAGTTCTTGGTGATCCTCGCACTTATTCGCGTGGGAGAAGATTTTATTTATTGTTATGGTCTTTTCTTTTAACTCTTAGAGTTGCTCCATAGTCATTCTTTTAGTATCATGAGTATTATTTTGTTATTATAGAGTTATGTTGAGTATCGCTCTTTATTATCAAAGTTGGAGATAAATTAGTATTTCTAATTGTTAGTGGGTGGACTATTAATGGTAGCTATAGGTTTGGGTTAATTGATAAAGTTATTGTTGTTTGGATTGATATTATGATGTTTGGTTGTTCATTTGAGACAAGAAAAGTTTTGGGATAGTCCAAAAATAGGGGAAACTCTGTCCGATTTTCTGTAAAATACCGATGAGGCTTACTTGGGGGCACTTGCTCCTAAGTGCCAGTCATGATCCTAAATTGGGTCGTGACACCTTCCTTGCTTAAATTTCTATGGAACCATTGTTATTGTTTATTAGGATTCTAACCAGAGAAAAAGAAGTACAAAATTTTGATGATTACAGTTCATTATTATAAATATTATACATGCAAGAGATATTGGGTTTTAACTCTAGGCATCAATGTATCTGTCACGATCCAAAATCCAACTAGTCATGATGGCAACTAACCTCACCCGCTAGGTAAGCCAAATAACAACAATCCGATTTAATTAATATTTAACTCACTCTAATACACTCCCCAAGGACTAGTAGTATAAATCATGAGCTTCTAAGATTAGAATTTACAAAGCTGATGTGAAATAATAATACGCCATCTGTTTGAAGTATACATGAACAGATTTAAAAATTCTAAAGCTACCGAGAACAAGAGGTAGTTGTGACTGGATCGCAGGTACATCTTCAATGCTAGCTCCCATCATGTACATCAGCATCAACATCCAAAATCTGTACGCAAGATACAGAAGTGTAGTATGAGTACAACCGACCCCATATACTCAATAAGTAACAAACCTAACCTTAGGTTGAAAGTAGTGACNGAAATATACATAAATAGATTTATAAATCTAAAGCTACAAAGAAGAATAGGCAGTTATAACAGGAACGCAGGTACATCTTCAATCCCAACTCCCGCCATACATAGCAACAACAGCTCCAAAATATGCACGAGAGGTGCAGAAGTATAGTATGAGTAAACCGACCCCATATACTCAATAAGTAAAAAATCTAACCTTAGGTTGAAAGTAGTGACAAGCTTGTACTAAGGTCAAAGTCCACACCAATAACCAATAACATCTCATAACAATAAAATTTAAAGCCGCACAAGTAATAACTCCATAATAAAATGCTCAGCTCATATACAATTTCGGAAAATAAATATGTTTTTTCAAGTATAACAGTAAAACTCAAATCTTTTGCCGAAAATCACCAAAAATCTGAGTAAGTCTGAAATCTAATATTTTTCTCAAAAACGTTAACCACAGATAAGAAATTTCATTATCAGATGGCATGAGGAAAAATACTTCTCTATGCCTACATATCAAGTATGCATGTCTAATGCAATGCAACACGGTGATGAACTCATGTACTCACACTCTCAAAGTACTCAATCTCACTATCTCACATTTCCACTCATCACGCTCAATATTCAGTACACTCAGTCACTCGACACTGTACATGGCAGATCCAACCCAAATATAAATGACAACTCTCACACAGTCACTCAGTACTATATATGGCCAATCCAGCCTAGGAAAGATCCATCCCAAATATATATACACAATAACTGACATTCAGTCACTCAGTACTGTACAGGGCCAATCCAGTCCAGGGAAGATCCATCCCAAATATATATACACAATAACTGACATTCAGTCACTCAGTACTGTACAGGGCCAATCCAGTCCAGGGAAGATCCATCCCAAATATATATACACAATAACTGACATTCAGTCACTCAGTACTGTACAGGGCCAATCCAGTCCAGGGAAGATCCATCCCAAATATATATACACAATAACTGACATTCAGTCACTCAGTACTGTACAGGGCCAATCCAGTCCAGGGAAGATCCATCCCAAATATATATACACAATAACTGACATTCAGTCACTCAGTACTGTACAGGGCCAATCCAGTCCAGGGAAGATCCATCCCAAATATATATACACAATAACTGACATTCAGTCACTCAGTACTGTACAGGGCCAATCCAGTCCAGGGAAGATCCATCCCAAATATATATACACAATAACTAGCACTCAGTCACTCAGTACTGTACATGGCCAATCCAGCCCAGGGAACTCCATCCCAAATATAAATGTATTGTCACGCCCCGAACACGGGGAGCACGACCGACGCTCAATCGAGTGAACCCAGTCAAGCAAGCATGTAAGATACTTTCTACCCAAACTCACTTATGAATAAAGATAATATATATTTTCATCAATTAGACAATAAAGAGATCATATATACAATACCAATTCACTACCATTAGTTACTTCATATTAAATTCCTCAAAATATTACATTGCACATCCATAGTTTAGAAGTGGAACATGTGATACATTTACAACATCATTAGTTTGACCTTCCCAATACCAACGTACAATCCACACCATGTCTATGGAGCCTCTAATGGGTACAAAAGAGTACAAGGATAATGCTGGGGCACCCCGGCTATACCTCAAACACAATACATGAGAAAACAAAGGTACATGGCCCAGTATGAAATGGGGCTCACCAAGAAACCAAGCATAAGGTATACTGATGTCACTGATCGATGTCGCATGCTATGGAACCACCTGCATCCATTAAAAGATGTAGCGCCCCCAGCAAAAAGGGACGTGAGTACATGTGGAATAGTACTCGTATGCAAGGCAGACAGAACAACATATGAAAATACGGTAACTCAAATAAGAGGCATTTAAAGTGCACCAATAGACTANTAACTGACATTCAGTCACTCAGTACTGTACAGGGCCAATCCAGTCCAGGGAAGATCCATCCCAAATATATATACACAATAACTAGCACTCAGTCACTCAGTACTGTACATGGCCAATCCAGCCCAGGGAACTCCATCCCAAATATAAATGTATTGTCACGCCCCGAACACGGGGAGCACGACCGACGCTCAATCGAGTGAACCCAGTCAAGCAAGCATGTAAGATACTTTCTACCCAAACTCACTTATGAATAAAGATAATATATATTTTCATCAATTAGACAATAAAGAGATCATATATACAATACCAATTCACTACCATTAGTTACTTCATATTAAATTCCTCAAAATATTACATTGCACATCCATAGTTTAGAAGTGGAACATGTGATACATTTACAACATCATTAGTTTGACCTTCCCAATACCAACGTACAATCCACACCATGTCTATGGAGCCTCTAATGGGTACAAAAGAGTACAAGGATAATGCCGGGGCACCCCGGCTATACCTCAAACACAATACATGAGAAAACAAAGGTACATGGCCCAGTATGAAATGGGGCTCACCAAGAAACCAAGCATAAGGTATACTGATGTCACTGATCGATGTCGCATGCTATGGAACCACCTGCATCCATTAAAAGATGCATCACCCCCAGCAAAAAGGGACGTGAGTACAATGGAATAGTACTCGTATGCAAGGCAGACAGAACAACATATGAAAATACGGTAACTCAAATAAGAGGCATTTAAAGTGCACCAATAGACTACGAAACATCCCATAAAATAAAATATCAAGCCTTATTATACTTGCATCATTCTAAACTTCTTTTAGGATCAACTGAGCCATATGAACCATACGTGGAATACATAGTATAATGTAATTGAAACAACATATACAAACAAGGCCAACGAAAGTGGAACCTATTGTATGCATTAATAATGCGTCTCGCTAGACCGTCCATATCCCTATCTTATTTTACGCCCATACATTTCATACACCGTCCTTAGTGTTCGCATATCGTATTATACACCTATGAGTTTCATAGACCGTCCATGGTGTTTATTCATACTGTACACCTATACATTTCATACACAATACACCTATGCATTCATAGACCGTCCATAGGATTCCATATACAATGCACCTACGCATTTCATAGACCGTCCATAGGATTTCGTATCACAATATACCTATGCATTTCATAGACCGTCCATAGAATTCATAACACAATATACCTATGTGTTTCATAGATTGTTCATAGGGTTCATAGCACAATATACCTATGCGTTTCATAGACTTTCCATAGGGTTCCATATACAATACACCTATGCGTTTCATAGACCGTCCACAAGATTTCATATCACAATATGCATATGCATTTCATAGACCGTCCATGGGATTCGTAACAAAATATACCTATGTGTTTCATAGTCCGTCCATAGGGTATGCACATAATCATATATAAACTCAAGCGACATGACTAACGCTACTTTTAAGGTCGTAAATTCCCAGATCATTGTAACACTTCATGTTCATGCTCATCATGGGGAAACATAGTTCTTTACATTAACACATGCATGGAAAATCACTAAGTAGATATCAATGGTGCATGGACCCAATTTCTTTTCTTATGGTTCATCATCATTAAGCATAGGGCGTCTCTTTTACACCACATTGTATACCTTTTTGTCATCTTGGGTCACTAGCTAAGTTCATGATTCTCGTTTTGGCAATGACCACAGCTCACGTTCATACTACCACTTACTTGTACTAGTCACGATTGATCATAGGAAACTAATGACATTATTATATAAAGGACTTTCAGCTCATTTCATAGTCTTTTACGCATCTTTTAATTTTATTAGCACTAGTGGCCACAAATGTAATATCATTCTTGGCACGTCGGCCGTATTTCATATTTCATGTTCACCCTTTTCACTTTCATGCTTCATCATGGATTATCAACAACAAAGAATCTCTACATCATGACTTTTAGTTCACATATGAGCAAATAAGAAATCTTAGGCACATTGCGCTTTCTTCAATAATTGGCGTGATAGCTAGCAATTGAGACATAATTGAATTCATAATATTTCGACACATGGTCACATTTAAATACAAACTAAAAGGATAAGAGCATTTAGAACATATTTTGAGCATATATCTTTCGACATAGTGTTTGTTCGGAATAGTCAAGCTTATAAAGAACAACTCGGTACATGAGATATAAGAGATTGAGCTAATCATAATTACAACTTACGAGGACATCATGGAATCAATTCTATAAGAGGAATTTAGCCAACATACCTTGCTTCGAGCCTTTTAATTTACTACAACATTCCGAAAATCTTAGCCAATTCGATCTATTTAGAGATATAGCAAAATTGAACACAAATTAGGAAGGAGTTCATAGTTCTAGCTCACTTGATCATTTTATCAAACACTAGGTGTGCAAATTACACTACAAGGTTCATCCACAAGATTTTCTTCGTACCACAACTAATTCAACACCAAAACCACCCAAGATTGTTCAACAACTTTACCACAATCCCTACTAGCTCATGCTTATGATAAATAATAATTCCCATGCACAAAAACATATTCCCAAATTACTCATCTCATACCCAAACTCGAAAATGAAGACTAGGGTTTGAATCTTACCTCTTAGATGAAGATCTTGTGGTTGACTTCCTTGATTCTTGAAGATTGGGGCAAGAATGGATGATTAGAATATTAGGTTTCCTCTTTCTCTCTCTAAATGCTCTTACCTATCTCTAAAATAACAAGACGGATGCCCCAAAATAATCCTCAAAGGCTATTTATCAAAATGGGGCAGGGTATGAAAATCAGAAAAATGAAGCTATAAAACACAACGGTCGCATAATGCACCGCAGACCTATTCTGCGGTCGCACAATGCACTGCGGACCTGTTCTGCGGTCGCATAATGTACCGCAGACTTTTCTCCAAACTTGCCCAATTACTGCTTCACTCTGATGCCACCCAAACCGAGCTCCAAAATCCAAAAATATGTATAAAACGAACAAAACGTCAATTATAGCTTCTACCCAGGTCTGCTCGCACCTGCGATCCCACTAGCCGCTTCTGCGGCATCGCATTTGCAACTGGAACCTCGCATCTGCAGAGTCCACTGCCCAGCTGACCCCCTCGCACCTGCGGAAAAATTTCTCTTTTGCGACGTCACAGGTGCGAGGCAAAACTCCACGCCTGCGCATATAGTCACTTTTGCGCTTCGTGGCACCGCTTCTGCGATCAGCATCACCGCATCTGCGGTCGCGCTTCGGTGCAGATTCCTCTGCATCTTCGGATCCTGTCTAGCAGTGCCTATTTCACTTATCCAATGCAACCTTCGCTTCTACGGTCGCGCAGCTGCGACCAAACCCATCGCAGGTGCGGTCGCACCCGAAATGCCAAACAAGCCTTAGCCAATAAAATCCGAAACCATCCGAACCTCGTCCGAAACCTTTTCGAGGCCCCCGGGACCTCAACCAAATATTCAACACGTCCTAAAATATGATACGAACCTAGTCGAGGCTTCGAATCATGTCAACCAATGGCAAAATGACGAATTGCACCTTGAATCGAACTTATGAATTTTCAAGTCTTCCAACTTTTATAATTTGCGTTGAAACATATCAAATCAATCTGGAATGACTTCAAATTTTGCACACGCATCATAAATGACATAATGGGAGCTGTTCCAATTTCCGGAATCAGATTTTGACCCCGATATCAATAAAGTCAATTCCCTGTCAAACTTCCAATCCTTCAATTTCTTACTTTCGCCATTTCAAGCTGAATTCAAGTACAGACTTCAAAATAAATATCCAGACACACTCCTAAGTTTGAAATCACCATCCGAAGCTATTTGAACCATCAAAACTCCATTCTGGAATCATTTTCACAAAAGTCAAACTCTGGTCAACCCTTCTTATTTAAGCTTCCAACATGAAATTTATTCTTCCGGACTAATCCCGAAACACTTGTAAACCAAAACCAACAATACACACTGGTCATAATATATCATATGAAGCTACTCAAGATTTCAAATAGTTGAACAGGATGTAAATGCTCAAATCGACAAGTCGGGTTGTTACATTCTCCCCCACTTAAACATACATTCGTACTCGAACGTGCCAAGAGTTGTTCCTAAACATTCAAATCACTATTCCACCTTACCACGCACATACCCATGGGTGATCTCACGTCACCCTATTCTATATAGTCCCGACAACACAACATCACTGAAGATCATTACTTCGACCTTAGCCCGTAAACCTTAGAATCAAATTTACAACATCCGAAATTTCATACAAGACTCGAATCCCGCATCTACACACTGTATAAGCCTGAATAAGCTGTATCAAGCCATAACCATAGCCCAATATGCATTCACATGATATACCACATAACTCAAATGCTCATAGCAATAGTTTCCGACAACAATAACTGCTCGAAGCAAACCCGGTGCAGGTAATAAAACTCATATCAAACAAAACCTCGTTCTAAAACCTTCGTACACTGCCAATGACGAAAGAAGCACGTAGAAACTCATAAGCAATTATTATATCAACAAGTCATGGAGCTCTCTCGCCCCAGCTAGAACCATAATCCCTTTCTAAGTCGACTTTCGATATTATCCTCCCAAATATACCGTAATCAAACCTGATAGTACCCATTATAGGTCCAATGACCTTATATTATCAAACACAACAATTCCACAGACATGCCACACTCAAGCCACAAACTGCGCAATTC
>AWOL01S0140550.1:1428-24189 GCA_000715115.1 Nicotiana otophora
ATTTAGTAGAGTCTCGCGGATCGGTATGAAGACGTCTGTACTTATCTTCGGGAGGCTATGGAATTGTTAGGAAAAGTTTCACTTTCTATCGTGCGAGATTTTTGACTTTGGACTTTAAACTTATGTCTTTCTATTCACTCACAGATGGTGAGGACACATACAGCTAGATCCGATGATCAGACACATGCGCCCCCTGCTAGAGCCGCGAGAGGCCGGGGCCGGGGTAGAGGCCGAGGACGTCCACGTGGTGCAGCCAGAGCACCCGCATGAGCTTCTACATAGGAGCCACCAGTAGCTCCAGTTCGAAGGTAGGCACCTGAGACGCCGTTTACTGCACCAGTCCTCCAGGAGACTCTAGCCCAGTTTCTGAGCATGTTCAGCACCTTAGCTTAGACAGGATTGATACCGCTTGCTCCTGCCACATCTCAGGCCGAGGGAGGAGCACAGACTCCTATCTCTGGTACCCTAGAGCAGCGGGTTCAGGTCTACCAGGTTCCAGAGATCATATCGATACAGCTGGTAGCTCCAGTTCAGCCCGAGGTTAGGGCAGCACCTTTTGAGGCGGAGAAGCTCAGGCTCAAGAGGTACAAGAAGTACCACCCTCCTACTTTAAGTGGCTTGGCGTCAGGGGATGCCCACGGTTTTTTGTAGGTGTTGCGTAGACTAGTGGGGTTTCTTTCACTACATTACAACTTAGAGGAGCGTCCTATCAATGGTAGTGCACCTATGAGTTGGATAGTCCGACTGAGGCAACTTCACTCACTTGAACTCAGTTCTCAGATATGTTCTTAAGGGAGTATGTTCCCCAGAGTCTCAAATATGCTTGGCGCACAGAGTTTGAGCAGTTGCGCTAGGGTTCTATTACCATGTCAGAGTATGCGGTCCGATTCAGTGATTTTGCTAGGCATGCACCAGCCTTGGTTACTACTTTTTGAGAGCAGGTTCGTCGGTTTATTAAGGGGCTCAACCCCAGCATCATATTAATCATGTCCCGAGAGTTGGAGATGGATATTGTGTACCAGCAGGTAGTAGGGATTGCTAGGAGGTTGGAGGGTATGCTGACTCGTGATAGAGAGGAGAGAGAGGCTAAGAGGTCTCGAGAGTCTGGCATTTACAGTGGTACCCGTGCCCCAGTGACAGCTCGTCATGGCAGGGGTTATATGGGACGCCCGGTTCATTCAGCACTTCTAGCTGCCAGTGGTGCTCTGACCACTACTAGGCCCCAGGATCCTTATTATGCATCGCCAGTGTCTAGTGTGCCTCTTATGCGGGGTGCTTCTAGTGGTCAATCCATTCAATAAGTCCCGAGCCAGTTGTAGCATCCAAGTCCTCCGAGAGCTTGTTTTGTGTGTGGCGACACTCATCATTTGGTGAGGGATTGCCCCAAATTTAGGAGGGGTGCACCTTCACCAATATCTCAGGCACCACGTGCTCCACTGGGTCCTCAGACTATGGATACAGCACCAGTTACCACCCAACCTGCACAGCTTGCTAGATGTGGAGGTCGGGTAGGTAGAGGTCGCCCTAGAGGGGGATGCCAGGCCAGATATTATGCCCTTCCTGCTAGGACGGAGGCAGTTCCATCAGATTCTGTTATCACAGGTACTGTTCCGGTCTATCATAGAGATGCATCAGTCTGATTTGATCCAGGGTCCACTTATTCATATGTGTCATCTTATTTTACCTCGTGTTTGGGTGTATTCTGTGATTCTCTGAGTTCACCTGTTTATGTATCTACACCCGCAGGTGATTCTATTATTGTTGATCGTGTGTATCGGTCGTGTTTGATCGCTCTTTGTGGTTTTGAGACCAGAGCCAATTTTTTATTGCTCAGTATGTTAGATTTCGATATTATTTTGGGCATGGACTGGTTGTCGCCCTATCACTCTATCCTTGATTGCCATTCTAAGACGGTGACGTTGGCTATACAAGGTCTACTACGGCTAGAGTGGAGAGGTACCTTAGATCACGTTCCTAGCAGGGTTGTTTCAGTTCTTAAAGCTCAGCGGATGGTTGAGAAGGGGATATGATGTGTATCTGGCCTATGTGAGAGATGTTAGTGTTGATACTCCTATCGTCGAGTCAATTCCGATAATGAGGGATTTTGCAGACGTATGTCTGCCAGATCATCCGGGCATGCCACCCAACAACGATATTGACTTTGGCATTGATTTGTTACCGTCACTCAAGCCATTTCCATTCCACCTTATCATATGGCCCCAGCAGAGTTGAAATAGTTAAAAAGAGTAGTTATAGGAGTTACTTGATAAAGGGTTCATTAGTCCCACTGTATCGCCTTGGGGTGCATCTATCTTGTTTGTAAAGAACGATGGTTCCATGCGAATATGTATTTATTATCGCCAGTTGAACAAGATTACAGTGAAGCACATGTATCCATTACCATATATGGATAACCTATTTGATCAGCTTCAGGGTGCCAGAGTGTTCTCTAAGATCGACTTGCATTCAGGTTATCATCAATTGATGATTCGGGAGCCAGATATTATGAAGACTGCTTTCAGGACTCGGTATAGTCATTACGAGTTTCTTGTGATGTCTGTTGGGCTGACCAACACCCCAACAACATTCATGCACTTAATGAACAGTGTATTTCAGCCCTATCTTGACTCTTTAGCCATTGTGTTTATTGACGACATTCTTGTGTACTCTCGGAGTAGGGAGGATCACAAGCAGCACTTGAGGAATGTGCTTGAGACCTTGAGAGAGAAGAAGTTATATGCAACATTTTTGAAGTGTGAGTTCTGGCTAGACTCCGTGGCATTTTTTGGTCATGTAGTATCGAGTGAGGGGATCAAGGTAGATGCGAAGAAGATCGAAGCAGTGCAGAGTTGGCCCAGACCGTCCTCAGCTACGGAGATCTGGAGTTTTCTTTGTTTGGCGGGTTACTACCGTCAATTTGTAAAGGGTTTCTCGTCTATTGTAGCACCTATGACCAGATTGACCCAGAAGACTGCTCCGTTCAGGTGGACCGGGAAGTATGAGGAGAGAGTTCAAAAGCTCAAGATTGCTTTGACTACAACCCCAGTATTGGTGCTGCCTACTGGTTCGGGATTCTATACGGTATATTGTGATGCGTCGCGCATTGGTCTCGGTGCTTTGTTGATGCAGGGCGGTAAGGTGATTGCCTACGCATCTAGACAGCTGAAGGTGTATGAGAGGAACTATCATGTCCACGACCTTTAATTAGCAACTATTGTTCATGCCTTGAAGATCTAGTGGAACTACTTCTACGGTGTCCCTTGTGAGGTTTTTACTAATCACCGGAGTCTACAAGATCTATTTAAACATAAGGATCTTAACTTGCGGCAGCAGAGATGGTTGGAGTTACTTAAGGATTATGACATGACCATTCTCTATCATCCCGGAAAGGCTAATGTGGTGGCCGATGCCTTGAGTCGCAAGGCAGAGAGTTTGGGTAGTTTAGCATATCTACCAGTAGTAGAGAGGCCCTTAGCCTTGGATGTTCAAGCCTTGGCCAACTAGTAAGTCAGATTGAATATTTCCGAGCCGAGCAGAGTTATGGCTTGTGTGGTTTCTTAGTCTTCCCTTTATGATTGTATCAGGGAGCGTCAGTATGATTACCCCCATCTTCTTGTCCTTAAAGACACGGTTTAGCACGGTGATGCCAAGGAAGTAACTATTGGAGATGATAGTGTATTACGGATGCAGGGCAGACTATGTGTGCCTAATATAGTTGGTTTGCGTGAGTTGATTCTCCAGGAGGCTCACAGTTCGCGGTACTCCATTCACTCAGGTGTCGCAAAGATGTATCAGGACTTGAGGCAGCACTATTGGTAGAGGTGGATGAAGAAATACATAGTGGAGTATGTCACTCGGTGCCTAAATTTTCAGCAGGTGAAGTATGAGCATCAGCGACCGGGTGGATTGCTTCAGAAGTTAGAGATTCCAGAGTGGAAATGGGAGCAGATTATTATGGATTTTGTTGTTGGGCTCCCACAGACTCAGAGGAAGTTCAACACATTTCATTCATGTGGTTACTACTTACTCTTCAGAGCAGTTGGCTCAGGTTTACATCTGCGAGATTGTCAGGCTTCATGGCGTACCGGTATCTATCATCTCTGATCGGGGTGCACAGTTTACATCACCGTTCTAGAGAGCCGTCCAGCTTGAGCTGAGTACTCGTGTGGAGTTGAGTACAACATTTCACCCTCAGACGGACGGACAGTCTGAGTGCACTATTCAGATATTGGAGGATATGCTTCGTGCGTGTGTGATTGATTTTGGTGGTGCTTGGGATCAGTTCTTGCCACTTGCGGGGTTTGACTACAACAATAGTTATCAGTCGAGCATTCAGATGGTGTCGTATGAGGCTTTGTATGGTAGACGGTACCGGTCTCCAATGGGTTGGTTCGAGCAGGGTGAGGCTAGGCTATTGGGTACAGACTTGGTTCAGGATGCCTTAGAGAAAGTTAATTTGATTCAGGATCGACTTCGTACAGCCCAGTCTAGGCAAAAGAGTTATGCGGATCGGAAGGTTTGCGACATTGCATTCATGGTTGGGGAGCGGGCTTTGCTCCGGGTTTCGCCCATGAAGGGTGTTATGAGGTTCAAAAAGAAGGGTAAGTTGTGCCCTAGGTATATCAGACCTTTTGAGATTCTTGAGATGGTTGGAGAGGTGGCTTACAAACTTGCACTACCACCTAGTCTCTTTGCAGTTCATCCAGTGTTCCATGTTTCCATGCTTCGGACGTATCACGACGATCCGTCTCATGTATTAGAGTTTATTACAGTTGGACAAGGATTTATCTTATGTCGAGGAGCCATTGGACATTTTGGACATACATGTGAGAAAGTTGAGGTGAAAGAACATCGCGTTAGGGAAGATGCAGTAGAGGGGTCATCCGGTCGAGGAGGCGACTTGGGAGACCAAGCATGATATGCGTAGCTGTTATTCTCATAGTTTCACCACTCCGGGTATATCTCTATACTCGTTCGAAGACAAACGTTTATTTTAAGAGGGGGAGGATGTAACGACCCGGCCGCTCGTTTTGAGAGAATTAGCCCCGAACCCCTATTTATTTCTCCCTCTATTTCATTTTTGGGTTTTGTGACTTCCCGGGAGGATTTGTCTTTGTTTTCGGAGTGAAATAGGACACATAGTCCTTAAAGGAGAGTTTAAGTCGTAGGTTTTGACCGTAGTTTGAACTATGTGCAGAGGACTCCAGAATGGAGTTTTGATGATTTCAATAGCTATGTATAGTGATTTTGATCTTAGGAGTATGTTCGGATGTCGAATTAGAGGTCTGTTGGTCAATTCAGCGTCAATTGGCAAAAATTAGAAAATGGGATGATTTTTGGGAAGTTTGACGGGAGTGGACTTTTTGATATCGGGGTGAAATTTTGATTCTGGAAGTTGGAGTAGGTCCGTAATGTCAATTATGACTTGTGTGCAAAATTTGCGGTCAATCGGACTTGATTTGATAGGTTTCAGCATCCGATGTAGAAGTTTGAAGTTCCCTAGGCTTGAATCGATGCGCAATTTGTATTTTTAGCGTGTTTGGATATTATTAAGGACTTGACTAAGTCCGTATGATATTTTAGGACTTGTTGGTATGTTTGGTTGAGGTCCCGGGGGCCTCGAGTGAGTTTTGGATGGTTAACGGATTATTTTTGGACTTAGAAGATTTCTGGTGCTGGGGTGGTTTTGTTGTCATCGCACCTGCGGTGGATTTTGCCGCAGGTGCGGTTTCGCATAAGTGAGCTTGGAGTCACAGATATGGGTATGGGGAAAATGACCAGTGGTCGCAGATGCTACGTGAAGACCGCAAGAGCGTAGTCACTTCTGCGGAGGAATGAGCGCAGAAGCGGAAAGGCCTGGGAGGCCTGTTGGTCGCAGAAGTGGACTTGGTTTGTAGGAGAAGGTGTGCAGAAGCACTCCTTGGCCACAGAAGAAGAAACGCAGATGTGCATTTGGGTCCGTAGAAGCGGACGTGCCTGGACTAAGTTAAAACCGCACCTGCGATGGAAATTTCGTAGGTGAGGAGCCATAAATGCGGCTATGGACTCGCAGAAGTTATTTCGCTGGCCAGAAAAGGGGCAATCCCGAGGGTTTATTGCATTCTTCATTTTGGACATTGTGAACTCGTTCTAGGGCGATATTTGAGAGCACTTTCAAGGGATTTCATGAGATAAGCCACTTGTAAACATTTTTATTCAATAATGCCGATTTCCCTACCTAGTTAGTATGTATTTAAGGTAGAATTTGGGAGTTGAGGCTAGGGATTTGGAGAGTTTTATATGAGGATTTGAGGGTCGAGTTGATGTCGGATTTTGGTAATTTTGATATGGGTAAACTCGATATCAAATGAGAGTTTGTATTTTGTGACTTTTACCCGATATCGAGATGCGGGCCCGTGTCAACTTGTTGGGGCGATTTTTCGATTCTTTGCTAAAGTCATAAATATATAATTTAAATTTGTTTCTTGTAGTTGTATTCATCATATGTAATCGCTTTTGGCTAGATTTGGGCCATTCAGAGTCGGAAAATCGAGGGAAAGGCATCCTTATCGAATGATTAAGCGAGATTTGAGGTAAGTAACTTGTCCAACCTTGTGTAGGGGAAATTCTCTTAGGATTTGGTACATTTATAACAATTTGTGATATGTGAGAGCCGTGTACGTGAGGTGACGAGTGCGTACACGGGCTAATTGTGGAAATTTTGATTCTTGCTGAGTTGTTTTCTTTTAAATTCCTTAACTGAGTTGCCTTAGCATATGTAGTGATCATGTTTAGCCTAGTATCGTATGTCTGCGTGCCTCAACTCTTACTTACAATTTATGCAACATGCTTAGTTGAATTACCCGCTTCCCTTGATTTGAATTAAATCTTTAACTGTAAGATTCTTGCTGTAAATTTGTTGTTCCTTCAGTTATCTACTGCATATTTACTTTGGGGCTACGAGGCATTTACTCGGGAGATCCCTCTATACTGCATATTTACTTCGGGACTACGAGGCGATTCCTCGGGAGATCCCCCATGTACTGCATATTTACTTTGGGACAACGAGGCGGTTCCTCGAGAGATCCTCTGTACTGCATATTTATTTTGGGACTACGAGGCGTTTACTCGGGAGATCCCTCTGTAATGCATATTTACTTTGGGACTACGACTCAGTTCCTCGGGAGATCCCTCCTATACTGCATATTTACTTTGGGACTACGAGGCGGTTCCTCGGGAGATCCCCCTGTACTGCATATTTACATTTGGGACTACGGGGCGGTACCTCGGGAGCGCCCCTAGTTTTTACCTCTATTTGCTGAGTTGTTATTTTTTGAAGTTTCTCGTTGTTAAAATTTTCAGTCATTTCAAAAAGAATTTATATCTTCTGCCTTACTTTTCTTTTAAACCAGTAGGGCCCTAACCTGACCTCGTCACTACTCTACTAAGGTTAGGCTTGGCACTTATTTAGTACCGTTGTGGTGTTCTCATGCTGTACGTTTGCATATCCTTTTGTGCAGATCCAAGTACCGCTTACCATACCAGATATCAGTGAGCTAGCCTGTACGCGGAGACTTCAGGGTACATCTGCCAGCGTCCGTAGACCACGGAGTCCCCCTCTATCTTTGTTATGTTATTTTCCCTAATTTTCTTTAGACTCACATGTATAGAGACACATAGTATTTCTCTTAAAAACTTGTGACTTATTTATACCGGATTGTGGGAGTTATAACTATTAAAAATCGTTGTTCTTATGTATATATCATGTGTTGAGACTTGAGTTCATATCATTATTCAGTCTTTCCGCAAATTATTAGACTTACCTAGTTTTAGAGACTAGGTGCCATCACGACATCCTACTTAGGGAAATTGGGGTCGCTACAATTAAATCATCGGTTCTTATAAGTATAAAAATCATGTTCACTATCTAATAATGAAATTGGACAACCCATCAGGAATGATTGTAGCATAATATCAAATATAATTTATCTTGATTATGGGAATGGTTTAATTCCGACTTCTTGTGCTAGTACATTTTGTATGTATAGAACGGACCAAGTAGAGATAAGTATCTTATACTGAATTAATAAAATAACTTCTCTAGTCACTAAACTTACTTATACTCTTAATCTTAATATAATTATTATTAGTTGTGTACATTATTTATTGTTTTGATTTATTAAAATGCGAGATTATTTTGTGGGTCAATATGCCTGGTAAATTGGACAATGATAATATACATTGGCAAATTAATAGTTAGTTGATGGAATCCTTGTCTCGGTCTAGAGATTGATGATATACCTTTATGAAAGCTTATAAGTTTTCATGTATAAACCCTGTAGGTAGATTTTGTATCTGTCACATGAAATAAGTTAAGCGAGAATCTAAAAGCAATAATCAATGGATTATATTATCAGTAATTTAATTTTTTTGATTAGTATCTGAATCTTAACATGGGGAGTTAATTAAGGATTAATGGAGGAATTTCAAAATTTAACAGAGGAGTGCATTTATGAATTTTTAGTGGAATAATTCTTAATTTACTGTGATAGTATTAATTCGGATATTTTGAATTAAGTCCATAATAGGAAGCCTCGTTAATTAAATATTGCAGTCCATGTTGTGCCTGAATAATTAGAAATTAAATGGAATTCTATTTCTTGATGGAAAAGGAAGACCCAACAGGTTTAGGAAAAAGTTTTAAACCCTAAAACCTGTGGCTATAAATAGGGGTCTTATTCCATAAGGAAGCCATAGTTTTTATATATATGGTTATCCTAGGAGAAACTCGCTCACACGAGTTTTGCAAATTTCGGTTATTATTTGGGTCACACAGCAGAAGACTGTGGAACTGTAGGATGATCTCGTGGACGGTATTTGCTCTCACTTGAAGGCTCTTTTCTCGATGACGGTCACGCTTCAAGAGATAAGTATCGATTTTATGTTCGATTAAAATATGTGACTATGTGTTATCTATATTATGTGCAAGTTATCCTGGCTATTTATTTCCGCTGTATATACTTATTTTCCATCAATTGATATCATAGTCTGCTTGTATCTAAATAGATAATCGAGATTATATGTATATGTGCGGTTACATATATGATTCATGGTTTATAGCTTTATCACGAGGAAAATCATAATAACATGAAGTTGTTATGAACTATTGTTAACAGTTTTGTGTAGAAACAATTTTAAAGCTTCCTAAGTTATTATTTGGGAAAATGCATACGTACCCCCTGACCTATACCCAGAATTTCAACTACACACTCTACCTTTGCGAGGTTTTTTTACTCCTCTAAACTATTTTAAAGTAAAATTATTTGCACCTTTAAAGCTAACGTGACAGAGTGTGTGTATTTCACTAGGGGTGGGCGTTCGGTACTTCAGTACTTCGGTATTCGGCATACCAATTGTGCGTACCAAATAGCGTACCAAAGTAGTTCGGTAAGGTTCGAGATCTTCTTGTATGGTTCGGTACGGTTTCGGTATGGTTTCGGCACCGTACCAAGTCTTTGTAAACTAAACAGTGATGAACTACTCAACCCTAATTCATTAGCAAATTTCTAATAACATGATAAATGAGCATAGCAACAACAGAATGTGAGCAATTCCTTCAAATAATTTCTAATAGAAATCACTACATGTGCATAAAAACATAATGTGTCCTCTACTTCTAATAAATTTATAATAGAAATCACATCATTATCTATTTTCTCGAGCACTTAGTAATTGAATTTTGCATCACAATTAGGCATATGGGACCTTCCAGTGTGGTGCTGAAAGCAATCAGCTATATTCCAAGAAAGCCTAAACTATCATTAGGTTGGGGTGTTGGGCTTAGTCTTAGTGGGGTACTGGCTAAGAGTAAGAACTAATAAGTTAAAATTTTGGGCTGAAAATTAATAATTTGGATTGGGGAGTGAAGGAAGGTGCACTTATATAATTCGGTATTTCGGTATACCGAAATATCGAAACCTTCATACCGAGGACCGTACCGAAATATCAAAGAACCGAAATTAATATACCGAAATAGTACCGAATATCGAATAAACCGATACCGAAATACCGAACTCATTTGGTCCGGTTCAGAATTTGATTTTTCAGATTTTATATATTTCACTCTCCTTGGGAGAGTGAGAAGCAAGAAAAAGCGATTTTCATATTTTTCTTTTTTCTTTTTTACCATTTTTTCTTAATTCTTTTTCCTTTTCTTTTTTCTTTGTCTTTTTCTTATACTTTTTTTTTCGTTTCTTCTTTAATTCCGGCGAATATTCATTCACCGACGACTTTGTCTAACCGTTTTTCTTCCATTTGTTTTTATTTGTTTTCCTCTTTCTATCCTTTTCACACACAAATTAAACTCTCAAAAAGATCTATTCATAAGCAAAGCAAAATACACTCCGATTTGGGGGGGAAAAATTCATCATCAGAAAACCTTCCCACACCTGAAACAATTGAGGTTTTTGAATTTTAACTAGAAAAAGTCTTCTCAGCTTGAAATACGACGACCACCATTTTATGCCGCCGGTGACCAAAACAAAAAGAAAGATAATGAAATAACAAAAAAAATGAGAATAATAATAAATAAGAAAAAGGATAAGAAAAAGAAGAAAGAATAAAAAAGTACTAAATATACATGAGGCAGTGCGTGTAGTTCACCACTTGCCAACAGTTTGATTGTCTAGTTTTAAGGTGGTAGTAGAATTCCCGCAAAGATAAAGTGTGTATAGGTCAGGGGTACTTATCCATTTTCCCTTATTATTTATTGTTGATTGCTAATTTAAGAAAAACAAAAGGAGAAAAATGGATGGTACTGGTTGGTCGGCTACGGCGGAATGTTGTGGAAAGCCTTATCAAGTAACCTGTTAGGGTTTTCCTAAAGTTTGTTTTTAATTAATTGTATTTTTTAAAAACAATGGAATAAGGAGTGAACGATCTAGGCGGCTGTAATTACAAGGTTTCAGAGGGTTTGTTTCTATTTTAAATTTTATTTTTGACCAATCGCAATTACTTAAATTAAATAAACAAAAGAGAAGAGAAAAGGAGGTGATGTTGCATGTAGTTGGCGGCGACAGAAGATGGTATATTACTATATTGTATCTTCTTAAACTTGGTTCGTTCTCTAGTTGATTATTTGGTACTGGTTCGTTCTCTAGTTGATTATTTGGTACGTTTTTGTCAAATATTCATTGAAGTTCGATTCGTTAATTACTTGTCTTATTCTCAACTAGACAAGTATTTTAATAATCTGTAGTGTGCTCTTATTTATATCCAAGAATGGATCTAAAAATAATGTAGCACAAAATAAGGTTATAATTATATGACCACTTTACTTCATCCTTTTTTATCTCACGTTATATTATAGTGTATAATTGAGAATTTATTATTAATAAATAGTTATGATTTATTTATTTGAAATCATTAAAAACTCTAAATAGCTTTATACTTATGAGATGATATAACACATGGGTTGAGAATTATGTTTAATAAATAGGGTCTACTAAAGTAGTCTATTTATTTGAGTCATTGAAAATGTGCTCAATGAACCACGTGGAGAATTGTTCTTGTTAAGTTTGCGTTAGTGGTGGAGGTGTCATCTACCCAATAGAGATTTATCTCTTGACACTAGTGACATTATATTTATTCATGAATATCCAATAAGATGAAAAGTAATATCTTGGATTCTCATGTATATAAAACCGGAGGACAATTTGATGTAAGAGGCGGGTTTATGTACTTTACACAAAAGGAATGACATAATCAATGTCATGTGCTCACAGATTAATTATAAGGATAATAGAAAGCATGATCATATTTATTTTAATCCATGAAATTGCCTAAAACTGAATTTGATCATAGATTTGGAGGTCATGATTTTGACAAATTCCAATTGACCTGAAATTTGGTAGATCCACCGGAAACGATTTGGTGAGAAACACTAACTGCTACGCAGCGAATCACATTATTTTTGGGCGTTACGACGTCGTTTAGATGGGGTTTTAAGTAGTTTACCGGATTAAAAGAGTTTTAAATATGAACAACTATTCTTTATATATCGGTGTTATTTGTGTTAAATCTGGAACATGATGATTTAACTTGATATGATATATGGAAAGAATGTTGTCACGCCCCAAAATCAGCTAAAGGTGGTGATGGCGCCTAACACCATCGTCAGATAAGCCAACGACGATTCACCAATTTAATTACTCATTTTAGTATATTAAAATCATAATTTTTAATAATTGAACAATATAAAATAGAACTTACAAAGTAAATGATAATATTTACACGAACCACAATAATAAATAACCCGAAGGAAACTCCCAAAATACGGTGTCACAAGTGCATGATCATTTTCTAAGGAATACAACAAAAATAATACAATATCTGTCCCGAATTTAATGAGACAGAGTAAAATAAATAGTACAACGAAGACTCGGTGGCCTGCGATACGTAGCCTGAGATGCAACTCACATAAAGTCTCCTCAACATGTGCGCCTATGCACTAAGGTGGCCATCAAATGAACTTGTCAGATCATGCACATATTGTGCAGAAGTGCAGCATGAGTACATAAATCAACGCATACCTAGTAAGTATCTAGCCTAACCCCGAAGAAGTAGTGACGAGGGGTTGACATTGATACTTACTAGAGATCCAAATAAATAATAAGATAATTCATAACAAATATGAAATGTACAGATGTAGTGAAGTAAATCTGAAATCTCATATTTTTTCCAATTTATTCCCTTTAGAACATAAATTTCCTCAATCTTGTATTATTTCTTAATATCTATGAACATGCCAGGTGTAAATACCTATAAATAAGAAATGTCATAAAATGTCGGGCATCAGTGAAAAGAGTAGCTCGTGAACATTCGGCTACCAGCGATATAACACACGATACTGCCGAGGTCGTTCGACCCGATCCGGAATAATATGTACACTGCCGAGGGTCGAACGGCACAAACCATTGATGCACCTATATACTATCGAGGCGTTCGGCCCGCTCCAAAAGAAAAGGAATGAAGTTATCGAATTACAAGACACGTGTTTACAACACCGTACGTGGGTAAAAAATTGATATATTTACCTTTTCTCAAATAACTTGCCCACAACTCAAATATTATAATTATTTCTAAATCAACATCATTTATAACTTCGATTAATTGATGTCAGCAACATCAGATCAAATAATTCAAATATTACAGGATAAGATCCTAGGTCTACCCGGACATAAACATGCTATAGTTACGTACGGACTCTCGTTACCTCGTACGTACGTAGCACCCACAACTAGTTACACATAACAATAAATATCACCTAAGGGTAGTTTCCCTCTCACAAGGTTAGACAAGAGTCTTACCTTGCTCCGAAGTTCCATAACCGGCTCCAAAGCCTCTCTAACACCTCCAACCGATGGCCGTCGATCCAAAACTATTCAAACAAATGTGCAAACCAATCAGAATATTCTCTAATACCCATAATTGATCAATTTATATTAATTTCCATCTCTGTTCGAAAGGTCTATAAAATCAACCATCGGGCCCACGTGATCGAAATCCGAGTATTTTCGAAGATAAACTTTACTCATAACACCACGAACTCAATATATAACTTATCCCAAATTCCATGTCCAATTTCGTGGTTAAAATCCTAAAATACCAATTCTAAATTTTCCACCAAATCCCGCAATTTCTACTAATGTTCATGCCCTAATCCACATACAAACCATGTATGTAACTTGTAATAGGTGGGAATCACTTACATTATGTTTTTTGATGAAAATCTCCCCTTGAAACTCTCCAAAATCGCCCTAACCAGGTAACAATTGGAAGAAATTGGGCCAAATCCCGTTTTTATAAAACACCTCTGCCCAGAAGACCTTCCGCTTCTGCGGCCTTTTAGCCGCTTCTGCGGATCCGCACCTGCGAACATTCCCATCATCGTAGCGGCTTTGCATAAGCCCAGTAAAGTCCCCTTCTGTGGACAAAAACCTGTTCCTGCGTCACGCTTCTACAGCGCCCTGACCGCCTCTGCGGTCTCGCTTTTGCGGAGCCTTGACCGCTCCTCAGGTCCAGCGCCAAAGGCCTAGCCCCGCTTGTGCGATGCCTTCTCCGCTTCTGTGGATGCACATCTGCGGCCCTTCGCCCAGCTGCCCCAAGACCTTTTTTGCGACCCCCTTGGCCGCTTCTGCGGCTCCACACCTGTGGCCAAAACCTTGCAGGTGCGGTTACACCAGATGTGCTGCCACCAGCAATTCCGTGAGGCCAAATTCAATCTGGAATCTACCCGAGTCCCTTGGGACCTTAACCAATTATACCAACACGTCCCACAATATATTACGAACTTAGTCGAACCTTCAAATCACATCCAACAACGCTAAAACCACGAGTCGCACCCCAATTCAGGCTTGACCCCAAATTGTTTACACACAAGTCATAAATGATATAACGAAGCTATTCCAAGGATAGGAATCCCAAACGGACATTGGTAACATTAAAATCCACTTCAAGTCAAACTTAAGAATTTCTTGAACTTTTAAATTACCAATCTTCCATAATAAGCACCGAAACGCTACCGGGTGATTCGATACTCAACCCGAACATACGCCCAAGTCTGAAATCATCATACAAACCTATTAGAACCTTCAAATCTCGATTGTGACATTGTTTAGTCAAAAGTTCAACTTAGCCAATTCTTCCAACGTAAAGCTTCCGAAACTAGAATTTTCCTTCCAAATGAATTCAGAACTTCCCGAAATTAAATTTCGGCCACACGAACAAATAAATATACCTGACATGAAGCTACTCAAGGCCTCCAACAGCTAAACAACGTGCTAGAACTCAAAATGACCGGTCGAGTCATTACATTCTCCCCCACTTAAACATACATTCATCCTCGGACGTGTTAAGGACTGCTCCGGAGTTGTCCAAATTTACTGTTTAACACCTTGTGCACCTACCCGTGCCATCACAACCCAGTTGGGCACATCAGCTCCAGCCGGACTGGAGGTCCTCCCTTTTGTATAGTCAATAAGCCTTAGAACCCAACTCCAACTTCCGAATTTCTTTACAAGACCTGATCCTAACACACGAACATCGTGCCAATTGACACACATTGTACCAAAACATGATCCTGCATCTATGCTGAGCTCACACCATGCACCACATAAGTTAGTTGCCTATTATAACATCCTCCGACCACAACAGCTGAAATTTCACGAATCTGACGCCCGCAATACATCTCATGACGTATATAAGTCATGTATCAACAATCACACTACTTCCAAGACGAAAGAGACATGTAGAAACTCACAACCACCTGCTGAATCAATAATTCATGGAGTCTCCCCACCTGATAAGAACCATTACCTCATTCTGAACTGAATAACGATATTTTCTCTTTAATGTACCTTATATAAATCTGATTGCAAAATTTTCAGCTCTCATACTCTCGTCTCACCCAGTACAAGCTGCTTAGGCAATAAGCCATCTCAGACACTGCCAAAATTCTTAATGACGCTCAATACGCGCCAACAAGCTGCGACTCGAATGTGATACATAAGGAAGAACGAACTCTGGACAAAGAACTACCAAGCCCGCATAACAAATAAAACGGCCAAATAGATGTCATGAACCTACCTCAGGGATAAAAAACAAGACACACAAAATAAGTGTAAGGAGTTATGCTCAACATCTCGCTGTTGCGATGTGCAACCCGATCCGACATGACATTGTTGCGACGTGCAACCCGATCCAAATAATATATACTCGTGGTGGCGTGCTATCTGATCCTCACATAACGATCAAGAACAAAATATACATCAAGCCGTAATGCTTGTTCTCACAAAATACCCGAATATCGACCACAAGCACATCGAGTGCATTATACAATTCCCTAGGGAGACGGATAGTGACATACGCTGCAAACCCAAGCACAGCTAAGGCGCGATAAATGACTTACATATCGAGGGTCATCCTGCTCATATAATATCACCATCTACACGGGGCCTCAACACATTAGCGGATAATCAAGCCATCTCATAACCTACATGGCACAGTAGAGTATTACATGGAATAACTGACGACGGAAATAACATCCAATGCTCGACGACTTCTCCATAAGCAATGCTATGACGACTAAACACATCTGACCTGACGCAGATTACATACTCATATGAGGCCCACCAAGGGACCTCACACCGATTCAGATCACACTGTACTGGCCAATAACTTTCCAAAGATCCATAATGGACCTATGCATGACACACAAGGACAATTGCCCAAATTCGGGACGAACTCACACACCCACAGCCCAAGGAATAGAACGCCTCTCAGGCATAAACTCTCTCATTAATGATAGTACCATAATCTTCACACTTGGTTTTCAATCCTTGACAATCAAGAGACTACTATGCCATAGTTGTACAAATCTCCCCATGGGGTACGCTCTCACAATCTTCCGCTCAGGAGGCAAAGTCCACATATCCATACCACCAACCGTACAAATTCTACAAGGCGAATCACAATCTGCCAATCAATGCACAATGACTCTTCCACAGAACGCCATTCTCAAGAGACACTAAGATAACGCCAGTTCACTCTAAACATCTAAATTCTTCCCTACTCATCCGAGCTCGTGACATTCTTATCAACACTGAACCGCAACCTTGATCCTTAACTTCCAATTCCCATACCGCCTGCTGCACCTATCACGCCGCTACGCGATAATACAATAATTCATCATAACCCCTGAATTACCAGTAGAATAAATACTTCATTAACTAGAAACCTTTAACTTATCTCATTTCCGAAGAGCCCATGCAACACGCAACTGAATTCCCAAACCGCAGAAAATACAACCACAAGCCATGATCTAAACCATCATAACTCTCCCGGAATCCATTTACACCACAAGGCCATTCGAATCCAATACTCCCCAAATTAACCAAATTATGGTGGCTATCAAGCCCGCACGTACGGCCACAAGCCACATGTTATAACTTCACACACAGAATGAACCGGTCATTGCCACAATTATGCTGATTCAACCATTACTAACCAACTCAACTACTTTACATTTATTCTTGACTTCACTTAGAAATAATAATAGTTCCATCTACAGCATAACGAACTCAATCTTCACTTGTTCCGAGGGACCAGCATCGTGAGACTACATCGTCTCAATACTCATGAATCACCCCATACCTTCATCACGTGCACAATGACACCTCCAACTGGTATACCCTTTCTACAAGACTTCCCAAAATTCCGAAGTTGTTTCTTCCTTTTCTCAAATACTGCACCGCTTACCCGGTGATAATCATAGAACACTCCAAGTCCCATTCAATATCCACAGCAAAACTCGATCCATAACACAACGAACCCAAAATCCTTAGGCACCACACTTAAATCCTTGAACTCATTGGAGCGTTGTTGAGAGTCACCCACTCCGACCTGATCCCGAACATGACCAAACTTCAACGCTCTGCCTCCACATGAACACTATCTCAAAGAAGTAACCGGCTGAATCCTTTTCCTTGCAAAGTACAACCACAAGAAGCATAGACTGTAAGTCTTCCCAAAACCTACACCTGAATCGATAAGACAAAGTTTAGCTCACATTCATTAAGGTCCTTGCTCGAATTACTCCTGATGTTTCCCTTTTCTTAGCCACAGATAATCCACCCACGCACCGATAACCAGAAGTTGTACAAGCCGATAACCACGCGATCCAATCGTACACGGTGGGGCTCCCCCACTTTGCTTTAAGCTACAATTTATAAACCTAGATCCCACAAAGATTTCCCCTTCTCAATTACCATGACCCTGTACCGTTAACCCACCAAATTCCTTATAGTTTCTTATTAAACTTTTCATGAACATCCCGAATTATCAGCCATAATCGTATACTCGACCTTCTATTTCGTAGTACGTAGAACTATTCGTAGAAACTTCATCAAATCACACAACCACTGACCTGCCCACAGGAGATAGCCCACATGTGGTATTCCATGCCGACATCTTCTAACTATGCTGCACTGGGTACAACTACCACACATTCAGTAACCCTCTTAAGCCCATGCTCGACCACCAGCTGTATAAGCTCGTTCATTCCCTATTGACATCAATTGAGAGTTCAACAATATCATCCGAACTCAAGTCGTGTTGCATCTGAACGATAATCAATTCTTCACACACCTTTTCATTTCAAGAAACTCCTTTCGGCCATACTCAATCTTTCCGCATACCGTAATCCGTACACCAAATCACATTCTATCACGACTCCCTAACCGTTCTACACTTTCCCTAGGCACGTTGTTATCCTACCATAGATTCCATATGCTACTCTGCCACTCCCACTTCGGTTAAACTGCCTTCTTAAAGCAATTACGCGACCTCTACTCTTCATACCTTGACCCGCTAGTAATTCAACCACCGCAATACACCTCCCACGTGTCCTTCCCCACTCTTCGTTACTCAATGTTACTTCAAATCGAAATTAATCCTTGTAGCACCTGAGCTAATAACTTGCTATCAACTCTAAGCCTATTCGAAGACCATCTTTCTTGAGCCGTTGCATACCGCTATCTCTGACAACTGCTCCCTATGGCACCATTTCAACACACCCTGCCCCGAAGGCAAAATAAAAGGAGACCATAACACCGATAAACCGTAATACGTTCAAACAAGGACGACTACACCACATCACAATGACAATTCAACCACGCTCAAAAATATCAAGTCTCGTTAATTCATCAACCAAACCTAGACATCTATAGTACGATTGCCTTTCCTTTGCCGGAAATAAATGTTGAACCCCTAAATCGTGCACTGAGAAATCCTCTATTCAAGTCATTCACTACCTCAACACATAAACAAGCACTTTACCATTACACCAACATAATGCGATAACAACGCATGGACATCATAGCAATTCGTGCTAAGTCTCGAAACCATAGAAAATACAGATACTGAGCTGGAACAAAGAACATCCTTCCGCCAGGCGATGATAATAGCCTGCATGAACATGTAGGGAAAAGCATCCTACACCACGTCTATAGTACCACTACAACTCATGGACATCCAATTGGCAACAAGCACTTCACGTCGCATAAGATTGAGCAGGAAAGAAATAAAGGCACAAGCCTCAATGGAATCAAATCGCACGATGAGGAAATCAAGAAGGGAAGTGCTCCTAACAGCCTTGTAGCCTCTCGAAGATAAGTACAGACGTCTCCTTACTGATCCTCAAGACTTTACTAGACTTGATCATGACTCGTAAGACCTAAGTGAACCATGAGCTCTAATACCAAGCTGTCACGCCCCTAAATCTGCTAATGGTCGTGATGGCACCTAACACCGCCACTAACACCACCGTCAGGTAAGCCAACGGTGATTCACCAATTTAATTACTCATTTTAATACTTTGAAATCATAATTTTTATTAATTGAACAATATAAAATAAAATTTACTAAGTAAATGACAATATTTACAGGAACCACAATAATAAATAACCCGAAAGAAACTCCCTAAACCTTGTTTCATAAGTGCATGAGCGTTTTCTAAGGAATATAATAATAATAATACAACATTTGTCCCGAATGTAATGAGACATGGTAAAATAAATAGTACAATGAAGACTCGGTGGCCTGCGATGTGTAGCCTGGGATGCAGCTCACATAAAGTCTCCTCAACAAGTGCGCCTATACACGAAGGTGGTCATCAAATGAACCTATCAGATTCTGCATATATTGTGCAGAAATGCAGCATGAGTACGTAAATCAATGCATATCCAGTAAGTATCTAGCCTAACCCCGGAGAAATAGTGATGAGGGGTTGACATTGACACTTACTAGAGATCCAAATAAATAATAAGATAATTCATAACAAATATGAAATGTACAGCTGTAGTGAAGTAAATCTGAAATCTCATAATTTTTCCAATTTATTCCCTTTAGAACATAAATTTCCTCAACCTTGTATTATTTCTTAATATCTTCGAACATGCCAAATGTACATACCAATAAATAAGAAATGCCATAAAATGTCGGGCATTAGTGGAAAGACTAGCTCGTGAACATTCGGCTACTAGCGATATAACACACGATACTGCCGAGATCGTTCGGCCCAATCCGGAATAATGTGTACACTGCCGAGGGTCGAGCGGCACAAACCATAGATGCACCTATATACTGCCGAGGCGTTCGTCCCACTCCACAAGAAAAGGAAGGCAATTACCGAATTAGGAGACACGTGTTTACAACACCGTGCGTGGGTACAAAATGGATATAATCTTTACGTTCTCTCAAATAACTTGCCCACAACTCAAAGTGTTAAGGCTTGGCCTAGTATACGTATAATTATTTCTAAATCAATTTCATTTATAACTTCGATTAATTGATGTCATCAACATGAGATCAAATAATTCAAATATTACAAGATAAGATCCTAGGTCTACCCGGACATAAATATGCTATAGCTACGTACGGACTCTTGTCACCTCGTGTGTACATAGCACCCAAAACTAGTTGCACATAATAATAAATATCACCTAGGGGTAGTTTTCCCTTCACAAGGTTAGATAGGAGAATTAGCTTGCTCCAAAGTTCCATAACCGGCTCCAAAACCTCTCTAACACCTCAAACTGATGCCTGTCGATCCAAAACTATTCAAACAAATATGGAAACCAATCAAAATATACTCTAATACCCATAATTGATCAATTTATATTAATTTCCATCTCTGCTAGAAAAGTCTATAAAATCAACCCTCTGGCCCACTTGCCCGAAATCCGAAACTTTTCGAAGATAAACTTTACCCATAACACCATGAGCTCAAATATATAACTTATCCCTAATCCACATACAAACCATGTATTTAACTTGTAATAAGTGAGAATCACTAACCTTATGTTGCTTGATGAAAATATCCCCATGAAGCTCTCCAAAATCGCCCTAAACAATTTAAAATGGAAGCAAATAGGCCAAATCCCATTTTTATAAAACACCTTTGCCTAGACGACCCTCCGCTTCTGTGGCCTTTTAGCCGCTTATGCGGCTCCGCACCTACGGACATTCCCATCGCAGGTGCGGCTTTGCATAAGCGCAGCAAAGTCCTCTTATGCGGACAAAAACCCGCTCCTGCGGTCACGCTTCTGCGGCACCCTGACCGCCCATGCGGTCTCACTTCTGCAGAGCCTTTACCGCTCCTGCGGCCCAGCACCAAAGGCCTAGCCCCGTTTGTGCGATGCCTTCTCTCTTCTGCGGATGCACATCTGCGGCCCTTTGCCCAGCGGCCCCGAGACCTCTTTTGCGACCCCCTTGGCTGCTTCTGCGGCTCCACACCTGTGGCCAAAACCTTGCAGGTGCGGTTACACCAGATGTGCGGCCACCAGCAATTCCGTGAGGCCAAATTCAACTTAGTCGAGCCTTCAAACCAATTATACCAATTATACCAATGCATCCCAATATACATTACGAACTTAGTCGAGCCTTCAAACCACATCCAACAACGCTAAAACCATAAATCGCACCCCAATTCAATCTTAATGAACTTTAGAACTTCAAACATCTACATTTGACGTTGAAACCTATCAAATCAAGTCCGATTGACCCCAAATTTTACACACAAGTCATAAATAATATAACGAAGCTATTCCAAGGCTCGAAATCCCAAGTGGACTTTGGTAACATTAAAATACACTTCAAGTCAAACTTAAGAATTTCTTAAATTTTTAAAATACCAATCTTCCATAATAAGTGCTGAAACGCTCCCGGTTGATCCGATACTCAACCCGAACATACTCCTATGTCCGAAATCATCATACGAACCAATTGAAACCTTCAAATCCCGATTATGAGCTTTTTTACTCAAAAGTCCAATCCAGTTCTTTCAACTTAAAGCTTCTGAAACTAGAATTTTCCTTCCAAATCAACTCCGAACTTCTCGAAATTCAATTCCGGCCACACGTACAAGTCAATGTACCTAAAGTGAAGCTACTCAAAGCCTCAAACAGATGAATGATGCGCTAGAACTCAAAACGATCGGCCGGGTCATTACAAATGTAAATAACATCGATTTAATCTCTAAATTTGCCAGAAGAAATTAATCCAAATTTGGTGGTAATAATTAATTTTCCGATCTCCGATTGACTTGAAATTTGATAGATTCATCAAAAAAGGCCTGATTAGAAATACTCACTGCTATGTAATGAATTATGTCGTATTTTGGCAGTTCGAGGCCGTTTGGGTGGTTCTTTGCGTTTTGCGGGATTAAAAATGTGATTTGGATAGAAAGTCATTCCTTTTATGTTAGTCTTATTTTGTTAAATCTTGAACATGATGACGCATGTTTATTTAACATGAATTGATATATGGTTGGAATGCATGTCATATTTTGAATTCCTGAAAATCCTTAATCGATAATTTATTCATATTTTGAAACTTAATTTTCAAAGAAAACACATTATTGTGATTAAATGGTGATAAGAACTAACCCCTATGGTCTTCACTATCTATTTATAGTGACATAATAATTTACGTGTTGACTTTTGGTCGTCTTCCATATCGGATAAATTTATTATGAACTCATAGAGTATAATTACTAGTTATTGATAACCTGTATTGACTCTCCATCCGAGTTTACATGTTGAATCAATTTTGTAATTATAATGTAACGATGATTAAGTGGTGATAGGAATATATTATTATGGTCTCCCACTATTAATTTCAAGTAAGTGTAAATTTACGCATCGACTTTAGGTCTTCCTCCATATC
>AWOL01S0140564.1:0-19602 GCA_000715115.1 Nicotiana otophora
AAGGTTCAGAAGCTAAAGGAATCGAAAGTCGACTAGTTGGGAATGTTATAACCCGTACCTTTGGTGTGAGACTAGGGTTCTTAACATGATAATAGGGTTATGTTATGATTTATTTTAATCTTATGATAGTCATGTATTATGTTTTGAAGTCAAGCGAGTTGTGGAACATACGTCGATGAAAGTCATCACAAGTTACGTTCATAGGTTTTACTGAAAATTTGGTCAAATGTCACTGTGATTTTCTCCCAATATACTTAGATATATGGGGTGATCCGCCCATCAAATTGAAGATCTTTGAGTCTATTTTCTAACTCATAAAATCGGTTGTCAACACGACATCGGAGTAGAGAGATATATGTACTTTTGTGAGATGACACAGACTGCTAGGTGACAAGTAGGTGTATCACCTACTTGCTTAAATGAGAGGATTAAATATGTCCAAAAAGCGGGTGTTTCTGGTCGGCCAAAGAGACCTTTTAAGGGCTTATCTTCTGCAAATATAACACTCATTATATAGCAAAATAACCAGACATAAGCTGTAACGATCCGACCGGTCGTTTTGCTTTCTAGATTCCTGTTTCCCTAAATAAGACTCCTCATATGTGCTTTTACTATTTTATGACCTGCGGGGATGGTTAGTTCGGGATTTTGAAGGGTTTGGGTTGAAATCGGAACACTTGGTTCCTTAGTTTAGCTTAAAAGGGCTAAGTTTGACTTTGGTCTATATTTTGAGTAAACGACCCCGATACCATGATTTGACGGTTCCAATAGGTTCGTATGTTGATTTTGGACTTGGGCGTATGTTCGGATCGGGTTTTGGATGACCCGGGAGAGTTTCGGCGCTTAATGTTGAAAGTTGGTTTATTGAAGGTTTAAAAGTTCTTTGAATTTGGTTTGGAGTAGGTTTTGGTGTTATCAAAGTCTGTTTGTGATTTTGAGCTTGGGAATAGTTCCGTATGGTGATTTAAGACTTGCACGCAAAATTTGGTGCCTTTCCGAGTAGTTTAAGTATGAATCGGCGCTTTCGGAGTGAGTTCGAAGAATTTGAAGTTCATAAGTTGATTTCCATTGGTTTTGGGTTGCGATTCTTAGTTTTAATATTATTTTTCACATTCCGAGGGTGCGAGCGAGTCCGTTTATGTTTACAAACTTGAGGGTATATTTGGACGGGGCCTCGTGGACCCCGGATGCCATTCAGACAATGCGTGGAGGCCGTTTGGCATTGGGTTACTAGCTGAAGCATCCAGCTTCTGGTGCAATCGCACCTGCGGAGGGACAACCATAGGTGCGAGCTCGCAGAAGTGAGCCAGCAGCCGTAGAAGAGGCCCGACGTGGGATGCCCAGTGATCGTAGAAGTGAGGTTCTTGGCCGCATCTGCGAAGGCGCATATGCGGGGAGGAAATCGCATAAGCGGCCATGACCGCATGTGTGGTTCATGTGCCGCAGAAGCGGGCTCGTAGATGCGAGACTCCGCACGCAGAAGCGGGAGGGGATAACTTGGGTATGGTCCGAATCTGCGAGGCTTTGTCTGCAGAAGCGCAGCCGTAGTTGCGGCCATGGAGCCGCAGAAGCGGAAATCCTGGAGGCAGAAGGGTTCATTTATTACGGGACTTAAGCTATTTCTAACTTATTCTTCTCACTTCTTGGGCGATTTTGGAGCTTCTTGAGAGGGGTTTTCACCTATCAATTTAGAGGTAAGTAATTTCTATTCAATGTGAGTTAAATACATAGATTATGGGTAGATTTTAACATGTAAATTTATGAAAATTATGGGTTAGACGAAAAACCTAGGTTTTGGTAAAAATAGAATTTAACCACGAAAATGATTATGGAATGGGATGAAAATTATATATTTGAGTTTGTAAGGTTAAAGGTAACAACTTTCTTCGAAACATTTATGGAATCTGGGCACATGGGCCCAGGGGTGAATTTCAAGAATCTTTCACGAATCTTCCTATTTGTGGGGGCTGCGTACGCACGAGGCGACGAGAGTCTGTGCGTAGCTGCTAATTATGCTTATGTCCGGGTAGTTTAGGACCCCGAATCATAAAATACTTGTAATGTTTGCACGATTGGAATGATTCCAATCTTGTACATAGGGGAGTAAGAAAGGGCAACGTAAGAGGATGAAACTTTCTAGGTCTCAGGAGCAGTCTCAAGGTAGTTATAGGCCCCAGTACTTCAGACGGCCACCTAGGCCTCCACCGCCTCAGTTACAGGATTACAAGTATGACCGCTATGCTCAGTCAGGACCAGGTGAGAGCTTACTGGCATCGGGTTTTCAACGACAGCGAGGTTCTGGGAAGATATGGTCATTTCCTCCACTATGTGACATCTATGCTAGAGTAAAGTTGGTCCAATGCCAAGCAGATTTCGATGCTTGTTATACATATGGGCGTCCGTGGCATATGATGAGAGATTGCCCAAATAGAGATTCTGGGGGTGTGGCACAACTAACAAGTTTAGCAACAGGATCATCTATGTATGTGCATCCTTCAGGGCGCGAGTCTCAGTCTTCAGCTGGTAGAGGTCAAGACAAAGGTAGATGTTCCAGTTCAGGCGGTAATCAGAACCGTATCTATGCTTTAGCAGATTGACAGGACTAGGAGTCTTCACCAGACGTTGTGACAGGTATATTGACCATTTGCTCTCACAATGCTTATGCCTTGATAGATCCAGGATCTGCCTTATCGTATATTACCCAGTTTGTCGCGGGGAAGTTTTGTACAGTGCCTGGAATACTATGTGATCCTTTTGCTGTATCTACACTGGTCGGAGAACCAATTATTGCTAGACAGGTTTACCGAGGTTGTACGGTGATAGTTTGTAATCGTTAGACCACAGCCGATCTAGTTGAGCTAGAGATGGTGGATTTTGATGTTATCATAGGCATGGACTGATTGGCAGCTTGCTATGCCACAGTTGATTGTCGAGCAAAGGCAGCCCGATTTCATTTTTCGGGTGAGCCAGTCCTTGAGTGGATAGGTAATACAACGACAGCTAGAGGTAGGTTTCTTTCCTATCTTAAGGCGTGGAAAGTGATCACAAAAGGGTGCATTTATCATATTGTGCGAGTTAAAGATGCACATGCTGAGATGCCTACACTTCAGTCTATTCTACTAGTTAGAGAGTACACAAATGTGTTTTCAAATGAGCTTCCAGGTATTCCTTCAGAGCGAGAGATTAATTTTAGCATCGATTTGCTTCTGGGAACTCAACCAATATCCATCCCTCCATATAGAATGGCACATGCTGAATTGAAGGAGTTGAAAGAGCAGTTAAAAGATCTGCTGGAGAATGGTTTCATCAAACCCAGTACCTCACATCGGGGTGCACCGGTACTATTTGTGCAGAAGAAATATGGCTCACTGAGGATGTGTATCGATTATAGGCAGCTGAACAAGTTACCTATTAAGAATAAGTATCCACTTCCAAGGATCGATGACTCTTTTGATCAGTTGCAGGGGGCTAGATGCTTTTCAAAGATAGATTTGAGGTCGGGGTACCACCAGGTCAGAGTTCAGGAGAAATATATTCTGAAGACAGCCTTCAGGACCCAATATAGCCACTTCGAGTTCCTTAAAATGTCCTTTAAGTTGACAAATGCACCCGCCATATTTATGGACTTGATGAATAGCGTATTCCGGCCATTTTTAGATCTGTTCATGATAGTATTTATTGATGATATTCTGATTTATTCACGTTCAGAGGAGGATCATGCAGACCACCTACGAGCGGTACTTTAAACCCTTCGTGATCGTAACTTGTATGCTAAGTTTTCAAATGTGAGTTTTGGTTGAAGTCTGTGGCAGTGTTGGGGCATATTATATCCGATGAAGGTATAAAGGAAGACACTCAGAGGATTGAGGCTATGAAGTCCTGACCTAGACCTACCACTCCGACAGAGGTTCTTAGCTTTCTAGGCTTAGCGCACTACTACCAGAGGTTCGTAGATGGTTTTTCTTCCCGTAAAGCAATTAAGTTTTAGTGGACAGAGGCTTACGAGTGAAGTTTCCAAGAGATTGAGAACAGGTTGACCTCAGCGCTAGTTCTAACGGGTCCAGAGGGTTATTTCATGTATTGTGATGCCTCAGGTGTCAGGTTAGGATGTTTCGTGATGCAACATGGGAGGTAATTGCCTTCGCTTCAAGGAAGTTGAGGAAGCACGAGAGGAATTATCCAACCCATGACCTCGAGTTAGCTGTGGTTGTCCATGCACTTAAGATATGGCGGCATTATTTATATGGTGTTCATGTGGATATATTTACAGATCATAAAAGCATGTAATATATCTTCAAGCAAAAAGAGTTAAATTTATGACAGAGGCGATGGCTAGAGTTATTGAAAGATTACGACGTTAACATTCTCTACCATCTAGGGAAAGTTAATGTTGTAGAAGATTCTTAAGTTGCCGATCTATGGGTAACTTAGCATGTGCAGAGGCTAAGAAAAGAAAATTAGCTAGAGAGATTCATCAATTGGATTGTTTGGGGTTTCAGTTAGTAGATTCTGATGATGGTGGAGTTGTACTCCAAAACACTGCAACATCATCTCTCATAGCTGAAGTAAAGGAAAGGCAGTACGAGGACCTAGAGTTGGTCGAGTTGCGTCAGCGAGTTTCGTAGCAGAAGAAACCACTATTAGAGCTCAGGGGAGATGGGGTTCTTAGATAGAGGGGTCGTTTGTGTGCTCCAGATGTAGCAGGGGTATGAAATATGATTATGTCAGAGGCACATTATTCGTGGTACTCCATTCATCCTGGGTCGACGAAGATATATCATGACATTAAGGATGTGTATTGGTGGAACGATATGAAGAAGAACATTGCTGAGTTTGTCGCCCAGTGTCCTAGTTGCCAGCAGGTGAAGGTAGAGCACCAGAAGCCTGGAGGGCTAATGCAGACTATAGAGATCCCAATGTGAAAATGGGAGGCGATAAACATGGACTTTTTTATGGGTTTGCCTCGTTCTCATCGTAAGTTCGATTCTATATGGGTGGTAGTCGATATGCTCACAAAATCAGCCCATTTCCTACCAGTCAGATCTACATATACAGCAAAACATTATGTGAAGTTATATACGAAGGAGATAGTGCAGCTACACGGAGTACCAGTATCTATTATATCTGACTGTGGGGCCCAGTTTAAGCACATTTCTGAAGGTCATTTTAGAGAGGTCTAGGGACTCAGGTGAATCTCAGCACAACTTTTCATCCACAAACTGACGGACAACCCGAGCGCACAATTTAGATGCTCGAGGATATGTTACGAGCATGTGTGTTGGATTTTAAAAGAAGTTGGGATGAACATCTACCTCTTATCGAGTTTGTATACAATAATAGTTACCACTCCAGTATTCAGATGGCTCTGTACGAGGCTTTGTATGGGTGTAAGCGAAGATCTCCTATATGGTGGTTTGATATTGGAGAATGTGGGTTGCATAGGCCAGACTTGGTTCAGCATACCGTAGAGAAAATAAAGCTTATCCAGGAGCGACTATTGATAGATCAGAGTCGTCAGAAGTCATATTCTAATGTGCGATGATGAGACTTAGAGTTCGGGGTTGATGACTGGGTATTCTTAAAGGTTTCACCTATGAAGGGCGTGATGAGGTTTGGCAAGAAAGGCAAGCTTAGCCCACTATATATTGGGCCTGATAGGATTATTCGAATAGTGGGCCAAGAAGCTTATGAGTTAGATTTGCCCTCAGAGTTAGAGTCTGTCCATCCGTTTTTTCACGTATCTATGTTATGGAAGTGCATTGGGGATTCTACCTGAGTGGTGCGTACTGATGATGCACAGATCACGGAGGACTTATCGTACGAGGAAGTTGTAGTTGCCATCCTAGACCGACAAATCCGCAAGCTACGAAATAAGGAGGTAGCCTCCGTGAAAGTATTATGAAGAAGCAAGAACGTGGAAGAGATGACGTGGGAAGTGGAGGAAGAAATGAAGTCTAAATACCCCCACCTATTTCAACCTAAAGATATGGCTCGAGATAGGATACTTCAGCACTGCTCTATTTAGGCCAGTAGGTCATCAGGTAAGCTCTTATTTTTGACTTTCAGTATTTCTGATTGACGGCCGTGTGAGTCCAAGTGTTGTTATTTATGGACATTGGACATGTGTGGCATGTATAGTATGGTTTCTGGTTACGTGCAGGTTGGTTTTAGTCTAGTGTATGGAGGAGACTCCGGCAAAATTTTTCAAAGTCTTTAAGAGTAAACATTCGAGCATGAATGTTCCTAAGGGGGGGATGAAGTTACACCACGTACTTTCATACGTAAAAGTGTGTCATAAGCAAACTAATGAAAGACCAAAAATGAGATCAACTTTGGAAGTACATAGAGTAAGTTATCATATTACATCGGAGGTTACAAATATTGAAGATCATGAACAACAAGTATAACGAGGTTTGGAAGATTCAGAAGCTAAAGGAATTGAAGAAAATAATATTTTGTCGAAAGTCGACAAGTTGGGAATATTATAACTCGTATCTTTGGGGTGACACTAGAGTTCTTAACATGATAAAAGGGTTATGTTGTGATTTATTTTAGTTTTATGATAGTCATGTGTTATGTTTTGAAGTCAAGCTAGTTGTGAAACACAAGTCGATGAAAGTCATCACAAGTTACATTCATAGGTTTTACTGAAATTTGGGTCAAATATCACTGCGATTTTCTCCCAATATACTTAGAGTTACGGGATTATCCACCCATAAAATTAAATATCTATGAGTTTATTTTCTAACACATTAAACCGATTGTCAATACGACATCGGAGTAGAGGTATGTTAAGGCTAAACCTTTCCTTCATTTTGGCATGATCCTCTAACTAAATGAGTTTGATAACGAGACATAAAGAGAAGTTCTATTCCTGAACTTATNACAACGAAGGATAGTCGATCTTGAAATTAAATTAATGTTAACCAATTCTTACCAACCCTCACCTTTTTTTACCGACCCCACCTCCTTTTATTTACTCCACATCGCCTCTTTCCTTTCTTCTCCTCCTCCTCCTTCTTCTCCTCCTTCTTCTCCTTTTGCTTCTTCTCCTCCTACTTCTTCTCCTTCTCCTTCTCCTTCTTCTTCTTCTTCTTCTTCTTCTTCTATAATTTCATTAATCTCAACTCAATATTTCTAGCCATATCTTAAACTTTAAAATAAGTTTAGGTTTAGGGTAATTTTTCTGTCATCTTCAACATCTTCACGCGTAAACAAAATGTCTGAGTGTTCTAGTGTCTCAGCTGGGTTGAGGAGAAATTGTTACTGTAAAAAGGCTGCTAGCTATTTTGTGGCTTGGACTCCATTGAATGTTGGGAGATAATTTTTCAAGTGTTCAATGCCGTAGGTAAATCTCAATTAATTTTGTGTTAAGATTAGTTTACGGGTAAATAGTTGTTTCGGTTTAATTCTTTGTGATATTTGGATAAGGGAAAATATTTTCTTATTGGGCATGGGAGGATGACGAGCTTCCTCCTAGAATTGTAGAACTGATCTGCAAGTTAAATAAGGAAAAAGATAGTCTTCGACATGAAAAGAATATTTTACAACGAAGGATAGTCGATCTTGAAATTATGTGGCCGAAGGAATTGAGAAGGTGAAAGAAAATGATGCTTTGAAGAAGAAAGTTGTAAATCTTGAGAATTTGTTGGCAGTTGATGTTGGGTTGATTCAAAAGTTGAAGGATAAAGTGTTCAAGCAATGGATTGTCATTTAAATGTCATGGTGTTGCTTTTTTGGTTTAATCTCAAATTGTATAATGTAATCTGACTGTCATGGTGCTGCTTTGAACTACTTGATGTTGTAATCTTTTGAACTACTTGAAGTTGCAATGTTTTGAACTTATGTTGGGAATGTAGTTGTAATACCTTGAACAACTTGAAGTTTTTTTGCTTTGCACATATAGTGTAATGTTGAAATGAATCTAGTTGCAATGTTTCCTTCTATCGCATTCAAACAACTTCATATGCTAATAAAAAGTGCAGTCATATTCAAACAAGCTTTTACTAAATAAGATCACATCATTCAAAGTTAGATATGATAATTCATCATTACCAAAATATAATTGTTCTTAACCATCAGGTGCTTAATCAATGACAAAATATAACATGTAATCAACCATTTGTTGGTTAAGACAAAAGAACTGCCATAGAGTTTAAACATCCACAAAACAACCATTAAATACTAAATTCACTTAAATAGAAACTTCCGAATTAGTCGTTGCTCCTTTTCCCTTCCTTCCTATCACCTTCAGATGTTTTTTTCGTTGCCTCTGTTTGCAACTGGTTGGACGTCATAGTTGCCTTCCCTTTCCAAGTGACCTTCTTTGGTGAGTAAGGCAAGTTGGTTGGAATTGATGTACCAGTGCGATCTCCCTTGAACTGAATCCTCCTTGTCCCAGTTGTGCTTTGCTTAGTCATTCTGTTTTGTAGCCTTGTTTGTATCTTGGAAATAATCATAGGCCTCAATGGGGGGTCTTCTTTATTCCCAATCTCAGGACCATATGCAACAGAAGTTTGTGTGGCAGAACTTCTACCTTGGCTGGAAAACACTGATTGCTGGGACTGTTATGTGTCATCTTGGTGTTATGCTTCACTTTGAAATGCATCAGACTCTTCTTCACTTTGAAATGCATCAAAAGTTTGACTACATGCCGCTCTTTTCCTCACTTGTGAGCACATTCTAGCATTAGGGTCCTTCCATGCCAAGATTATATGTCAATTACAATAATCTAACTGAAAGTAGATAATAATTATGTAAAGCTTTACCTTGTCACATGCTTTTGCATTGTGATTAGTTTTACCACGTTTTACAAGTAATCTGACCTCCCTTTCTTGAAATAGTCCAAATTCCCTTTCTTTTTCTTACCTCATCAGGTTCCCTGTCTCTTTTTAACCTTGGGCCTGCCAACAGATTTTACAAGATCATATGGTTCCATGGCTTATGCAGGAGTAACTTTCCAGAAATGTGAACCCCTCATGGGTTTCGTCTTATGTTGATATGTTTGCAAGTAAGCATTTTTACTATACCACAAATTCATTTCTGTTAGAGGATCATCCTTCTTATACATCAAAGCCCTTATTGTATGAGGGCAAGGAATACCAGACAAGTCCCAAAGCCTACAAGTACATCTCTTTTGTTGGAGATTGACTGCGTGTATATCCTCCCCTTCTAACACCTCATATCCACTATTACCACCAAAAATCACCTTACAACCCTGAGCAATTTGCCTGTAATCACTATAGAGTTTCATGCTTTATGGACTGTAATCAAGAATCCAACTGATTATCTTAGCTTCATTAGCAACCAACGATTCCATTAATTTTACCCTAATTTGTTCCAGCATTTTGATGATAGGCTTGCTCCTAGCCTCTAGTATACAAGCATTGAATGACTCGGTAAAATTGTTGTCTACCATCATGTTCTTATACTGTGTATCAAGGTAAGATCTACACCAAGAATTTGGTGGATAGTGCAACAGATCTTCTGCAGCATTCTTAGACAATTCTCCCAATTTCGGCAACTGATCTACAAATTCTTCCTCATAACTACTCCAGGCACACCACCACATTATTTTTTTTCAATTCACCACTTCTCTATTTTTTACACCAATTTGCTTCAATATGTCTCATATAATATCTGTTGTGCTTCAGGTAGCACTGTCTTCACTACATCTACCAACCCCTATGATATCAAAGAACAAAATAACAAAAATTAAAGAAATTCATAAAAAGAGAAGAACAATTGAAATTCAGAATGCTGTAATAAAAATTACCTTCTGCATATCAGAAATAAATGTCACTCCAGTACTATCTTTTAGTTCTAAAGACCTCTGCAGCATCTCCATAAACCAGGTCCATGTCCTGCTATTTTCTTTATCAACCACAACCCATGCTAATGGATAAAATTGGTTCATAGCATCTTGACCAATGGCAACCAACAATTGACCTCTAGCCCTCTCTTTCAAGAAAGTCCCATCTAACCTAATAAATGGCCTCAAACCATTTTTCCAACCTTGCTTCAAGGCATAAAAATATATGTACATTCTAAGGAATCTTCTTTTTCCTGCCAACAATGCCTCTTTTGTTATATTTATGATAACAACACTTCCAGGATTATTATTCCTAATTTCTTGGGAATATGCCTCAAGCTTCTTGTAATCATCAACAAAGTTGCCTTCTATTTTTTGCAAAGCCATTCTTTTAGCCCTCTTCAACGTCTATTTGGAGACATTTAACATCTAGTCATCCTCAAGTTCCCCTTTCATATCCTTCACCTTAAATTTTGGGTTGTTTTGGATTTTGTTTTTAAAGTAATGAGCCAATGTAGAAGAATCAACTCTCTTGTTCACAAAAGCATCATCACAAGTGTGGTTTGAGTTTAAAGTCTTGATTTTAAACCCATGACTACTGCCTTCTCTGGAGATAAGACAAACAAATGGGCAGTTATCCCAAAGCTTTCTTATTAGCAACAGAATAGAAATTGATGACCTGTCTTGCTTCATGTATGTCCTTAAAGGTCATACATAAATATAGATCCATATAATTTTCTAATTTTGTACCTAGATTTTCCTCCTCTCTTGGTTAATATTTCAAGTTCTTCAGAATTATATTTATCACAGTCAAATGCAACAAACTGAAGCAAATCATCACTTTCTTTACCCTCAGTAGCAACTTCTACTTGTACATCAAGATTTTCAGTATGTTATATGATGTTTAAAGAAACTGCCATAAGCTCAAGGTCGTCCCTATCAATAACAAAGAAATATATAACCTTGAATTGTGAAGAAATGAGAAGCTGAAGTCCATAATTCCATCATCATTATCAACCACATAATACTTGCCGGATGGGCCTGTCACACCCCAAACTTGGGAGGCGAGACCGGCACCCAATTCCTCACTTATCTGAGTGTACCAACATGAGACTAAGGGACTCTGGATATACAATGTAATACTTTAGCCATAGGGCCACATTGCAAGATAATTTGCGAAACAAAATATAAAACCGAACAGAAATTAGCTCTGACTGAACATCAATATAAAGCAAGGCCGACAAGGCCGTCATAACTACTATGGTCGGACTAGGTTGAGGCCCTAGTCCGACCATAGTACATCCATCAGTAGAGGCTTGTAGACATAGTCTGTCAGTCAGTGCCACCTTGTATGTATATTCTTTTTTTAGTTTGTCAGCTGTAGTAGTTATGACGGACTTGTTGGCCTTGCTTTATATTGATGTTCAGTCAGAGCGAATTTCTGTTCGGTTTTATATTTTATTTCGCAAATTATCTTGCAATGTGGCCCTATGGCCAAAGTATGACATCGTATATCCAGAGTCCCTTAGTCTCATGTTGGTACACTCAGATAAGTGAGGAATTGGGTGCCGGTCTCGCCTCCCAAGTTTGGGGTGTGACAGGCCCATCCGGCAAGTATTATGTGGTTGATAATGATGATGGAATTATGGCACTTCAGCTTCTCATTTCTTCTCAATTCAAGGTTATATATTTCTTTGTTATTGATAGGGACGACCTTGAGCTTATGGCAGTTTCTTTAAACATCATATAACATACTGAAAATCTTGATGTACAAGTAGAAGTTGCTACTGAGGGTAAAGAAGTGATGATTTGTTTCAGTTTGTTGCATCTGACTGTGATGAATATAATTCTGAGGAACTTGAAATATTAACCAAGAGAGGAGGAAAATCTAGGTACAAAATTAGAAAATTATATGGATCTATATTTATGTATGACCTTTAAGGACATACATGAAGCAAGACAGGTCATCAATTTCTATTCTGTTGCTAATAAGAAAGCTTTGGGATAGCTGCCCATTTGTTTGTCTTATCTCCAGAGAAGGCGGTAGTCATGGGTTTAAAATCAAGACTTTAAACTCAAACCACACTTGTGATGATTCTTTTGTGAACAAGAGAGTTGATTCTTCTACATTGGCTCATTACTTTAAAAATAAAATCTAAAACAATCCAAAATTTAAGGTGAAGGATATGAAAGGGGAACTTGAGGATGACTAGATGTTAAATGTCTCCAAATAGAAGTTGAAGAGGGCTAAAAGAATGGCTTTGCTAAAACTAGAAGGCAACTTTGTTGATGATTACAAGAAGCTTGAGGCATATTCCCAAGAAATTAGGAATAATAATCCTGGAAGTGATGTTATCATAAATATAACAAAAGAGGCATTGTTGGCAGGAAAAAGAAGATTCCTTAGAATGTACATATATTTTTATGCCTTGAAGCAAGGTTGGAAAAATGGTTTGAGGCCATTTATTAGGTTAGATGGGACTTTCTTGAAAGAGAGGGCTAGAGGTCAATTGTTGGTTGCCATTGGTCAAGATGCTATGAACCAATTTTATCCATTAGCATGGGTTGTGGTTGATAAAGAAAATAGCAGGATATGGACCTGGTTTATGGAGATGCTGCAGAGGTCTTTGGAACTAAAAGATAGTACTGGAGTGATATTTATTTCTGATATGCAGAAGGTAATTTTTATTACAGCATTCTGAATTTCAATTGTTCTTCTCTTTTTATGAATTTCTTTAATTTTTGTTATTTTGTTCTTTGATATCATAGGGGTTGGTAGATGCAGTGAAGACCGTGCTACCTGAAGCACAACAGATATTATATGAGACATATTGAAGCAAATTGGTGTAAAAAATGGAGAAGTGGTAAAATGAAAAAAATAATGTGGTGGTGTGCCTGGAGTAGTTATGAGGAAGAATTTGTAGATCAGTTGCCGAAATTGGGAGAATTGTCTAAGAATGCTGCAGAAGATCTGTTGCACTATCCACCAAATTTTTGGTGTAGATCTTACCTTGATACACAGTATAAGAACATGATGGTAGACAACAATTTTACCGAGTCATTCAATGCTTGTATACTAGAGGCTAGGAGCAAGCCTATCATCAAAATGCTGGAACAAATTAGAGTAAAATTAATGGAATCGTTGGTTGCTAATGAAGCTAAGGTAAGCAGTTGGATTCTTGATTACAGTCCACAAAGCATGAAACTCTATAGTGATTACAGGCAAATTACTCAGGGTTGTAAGGTGATTTTTGGTGGTAATAGTGGTTATGAGGTGTTAGAAGGGGAGGATATACATGCAGTCAATCTCCAACAAAAGAGATGTACTTATAGGCTTTGGGACTTGTCTGGTATTCCTTGCCCTCATACAATAAGGGCTTTGATGTATAAGAAGGATGATCCTCTAACAGAAATGAATTTGTGGTATAGTAAAAATGCTTACTTGCAAACATATCAACATAAGACGAAACCCATGAGGGGTTCACATTTCTGGAAAGTTACTCCTGCATAAGCCATGGAACCATATGATCTTGTAAAATCTATTGGCAGGCCCAAGGTTAAAAGAGACAGGGAACCTGATGAGGTAAGAAAAAGAAAGGGAGGTCAGATTACTTGTAAAACGTGGTAAAACTAATCACAATGCAAGAGCATGTGATAAGGTAAAGCTTTACATAATTATTATCTACTTTCAATTAGATTATTGTAATTGACATATAATCTTGGCGTGGAAGGACCCTAATGCTAGAATGTGCTCACAAGTGAGGAAAAGAGCGGCATGTAGTCAAACTTTTGATGCATTTCAAAGTGAAGAAGAGTCTGATGCATTTCAAAGTGAAGAATAACACCAAGCTGACACATAACAGTCCCAACAATCAGTGTTTTCCAGCCAAGGTAGAAGTTCTGCCACACAAACTTCTGTTGCATATGGTCCTGAGATTGGGAATAAAGAAGACCCCCCATTGAGGCCAATGATTATTTCCAAGATACAAACAAGGATACAAAACAGAATGACTAAGCAAAGCACAACTGGGACAAGGAGGATTCAGTTCAAGGGAGATCGCACTGGTACATCAATGCTAACCAACTTGCCTTACTCACCAAAGAAGGTCACTTGGAAAGGGAAGGCAGCTATGACATCCTACCAGTTGCAAACAGAGGCAACGAAAAATAAATCTGAAGGTGATGGGAAGGAAGGGAAAAGGAGCAACGACTAATTCGGAAGTTTCTATTCAAGTGAATTTAGTATTTAATGGTTGTTTTGTGGATGTTTAAACTCTATGGCGGTTCTTTTGTCTTAACCAACAGATGGTTGATTACATGTTATTTTTTGTCATTGATTAAGCACCTGATGGTTAAGAACATTTATATTTTGGTAATGATGAATTATCATATCTAACTTTGAATGATGTGATCTTATTTAGTAAAAGCTTGTTTGAATATGACTGCACTTTTTATTAGCATATGAAGTTGTTTGAATGTGATAGAAGGAAACATTGCAACTAGATTCATTTCAACATTACACTATATGTGCAAAGCAAAAAAACTTCAAGTTGTTCAAGGTATTACAACTACATTCCCAACATAAGTTCAAAACATTGCAACTTCAAGTAGTTCAAAAGATTACAACATCAAGTAGTTCAAAGCAGCACCATGACAGTCAGATTACATTATCCAACTTGAGATTAAACCAAAAAAGTAACACCATGACATTTAAATGACAATCCATTGCTTGAACACTTTATCCTTCAACTTTTGAATCAACCCAACATCAACTGCCAACAAATTCTCAAGATTTACAACTTTCTTCTTCAAAGCATCATTTTCTTTCACCTTCTCAATTCCTTCGGCCACATAATTTCAAGATCGACTATCCTTCGTTGCAAAATATTCTTTTCATGTCGAAGACTATCTTTTTCCTTATTTAACTTGCAGATCAGTTCTACAATTCTAGGAGGAAGCTCGTCATCCTCCCATGCCCAATAAGAAAATATTTTTCCTTATCCAAATATCACAAAGAATTAAACCGAAACAACCATTTACCCGTAAACTAATCTTATTACACACAAAATTAATTGAGATTTACCTACGGCATTGAACACTTGAAAAATCATCTCCCAACATTCAATGGAGTCCAAGCCACAAAATAGCTAGCAGCCTTTCCACAGTAACAATTTTTCCTAAACCCAGCTGAGACACTAGAACACTCAGACATTTTGTTTACGGTTGAAGATGTTGAAGATGACAGAAAAATTACCCTAAACCTAAACTTATTTCAAAGTTTAAGAGATGGCTAGAAAAATTGAGTTGAGATTAATGAAATCATAGAAGAAGAAGAAGGAGAAGGAGAAGGAGAAGGAGAAGGAGAAGGGGAAGAAGTAGGAGGAGAAGAAGAAGGAGAAGAAGCAAAAGGAGAAGAAGGAGGAGAAGAAGGAGAAGGAGGAGAAGAAAGGAAAGAGGCGATGTGGAGTAAATAAAAGGAGGTGGGGTTGGTAAAAAAAGGTGAGGGTTGGTAAGAATTGATTAACATTAATTTAATTTCAAGATCGACTATCCTTCATTGCAAAATATTCTTTTCATGTCGAAGACTATCTTTTTTCTTATTTAACTTGCAGATCAGTTCTACAATTCTAGGAGGAAGCTCGTCATCCTCCCATGCCCAATAAGAAAATATTTTCTCTTATCCAAATATCACAAAGAATTAAATCGAAATAATCATTTACTCATAAACTAATCTTATTACACAAAAAATTAATTGAGACTTACCTACGGCATTGAACACTTGAAAAATTATCTCCCAACATTCAATGGAGTCCAAGCCACAAAATAGCTAGCAGCCTTTCCACAGTAACAATTTTTCCTAAACCCAGCTGAGACACTAGAACACTCAGACATTTTGTTTACGGATGAAGATGTTGAAGATGACAGAAAAATTACCCTAAACCTAAACTTATTTCAAAGTTTAAGAGATGGCTAGAAAAATTGAGTTGAGATTAATGAAATCATAGAAGAAGGATAAGGAGAAGGAGAAGGAGAAGGAGAAGGAGAATGAGAAAAAGGAGAAGAAGAAGAAGAAGAAGAAGAAGCGGAAGAAGTAGGAGGAGAAGAAGAAGGAGAAGAAGAAAAAGGAGAAGGAGGAGGAGAAGGAGGAGAAGAAAGGAAAGAGGCGATGTGGAGTAAATAAAAGGAGGTAGGGTCGGTACAAAAAGGTGAGGGTTGGTAAGAATTGGTTAACATTAATTGAGACTTATTAATGGTGGAAGAAGGCTAAAGTAAGGCCCTGTTAGCCTAGAGGGACGATAATACCAAGATTGAGTAATGAAGGGTATTTGTGCACCTGGGCAAAGACTATATGGGAACTTTAGGCCCTTTTTTATTTTTTTATCACTCAAAAGTAAGAAGAATAAGAATGGAAACAATAGCATTACAGACAAAAGATATTCCAAAAATGTTGGCACTCATACAATAAGGCAGCAAATCAAAACTGGAATCATGCTTCTATCGTTATATTGATTAAGGTATTAAATATGACATATGCTTTTTTTTACATATAAATATGGTATCTAAAGCGTAAAAAAATAAATTGGCATTAATAACACTCAATAAAAATAGACACCAAATCATGAATATGTTTCATAGAATCGACAGAATCGAAAAGAGGAAAACAAACACTGGCCTTGTTGGGTGCAGGGAAGTAGGGCGTGAGCCGTGGATCTACTCCCTTAATCACGTCCTAAGAACTATTTGGATACCTTTGTTTTGGTTCTGATCCAACAGAAACGAAATAAGAAGGCAACGAAAGTAGTCATTGATAGTTATTTAATAGTTAAAGAGAGTTATTTGTGGTGTTTCTAATGCTCTAGAACATGGGTTTCGGCTAAGAGCCAAAGATAGTATTTATAGAGGAAGGTTAGGGTTCTTTGAGAAGTAATTTTGGGCGGGATTTTGAATTGAGACTTTGAATGGAATTTAGAGTGTTGTTTGAAATCAAACGGTAAGAAGATCTTCAAGGACAATTCTATAGCAGATATGGGTAGAAGAAAAGAAAGAGAGAAGGAGTAGATAGAGGTCTTCTTAAGTAAAAAATGGCTAAGAAAAAAAGAAAGAGAGGCAGATCCTATATTTTACCTCATATATTGGTCACAATCATCAGCTTTTTTCACCAGAGATTGCATGAAATTGGGTGGACAAGGGTTGTCCTTGACTGGTGAAGGCCAAAATTTGGCTGAAAATAGAGAAGAGGACAAAGGTTCTCTGCCATGGAAGAAAGAGGAGTGTGCATGTGCTACTTGGGTTAAGTCTTGCATGAGTTTGCCAATGGTTTATGTAAGTTGCGCTGATCAGATGAGTTTTGCTTTTGAGCTCAATGGAATTAGGATATGGGATTTTTTCCTTCCTATATAATATTTGAAACTTATTTACCAAAATTATCCTAATTTTGTATATTAATCCCCCTAAACAATAATTACTTACAAATTATATATAATCCATTATTAGTGCCTTAAATTAGTGGATTTAGTTATACCATTTTCCTATTTTCTCTTCACTCCTATTTCAATAAGAAGGACATGACTCCTTTCTAGTTTTTGGGTTGATATTAGCTCCATTACTTAATGCTCCAGTAGGTTTCTAGGTTTCAATACATAACTTGATTGATGCCACCATTTTATAATAGTGAAACTACAGTATTATAAAAAGAATCAAAACAAATAATGAACATTTACACTTGATCATCTTGTCTAGGTTCAACAGAACAGTAGTAAAGTTTGAAACACAACAAAGTGCAAATTATGTGCTAGTTGTTTTTTACATAATTTGTAACATCAGATTTTGATTTGATGGCGGAGATTATCAACTGTTGACTTCTTATTGGAAGCAGGGGAAAGTAGATAAGAAGCTCTATTATTGACTGGATTAGGACGATGGAGCTGTAGATCCGTCGATGGAGTCATGATTTTTGGGGAGCAAGTGGTAGCTCTGATTAGAGATGTGGCCTCCGGTAATTTAAAGGTGTGATTATATTTCTTCTCATCCCCGTCTATGACTGATTGTGTTTTCAAAAAATAATAAATAAAAATAAATAAAAACAAAACCCTGCTTATCCAACAAACTGACTGCTCTTCCATTTCTATCTCTAGCTTTTACTAGGTATTTGTTTTGCTTTTTGCAAAGAACATTTAGTTGAAATAAATGCATTACTTTGCTGCACCTCATTTTTGTAACGACCTGGCTGGTCGTTTTGAGTATTTTAGCCCTGTTACCCTATTGTTTGCCTCCTATATATTGTATTGTGGTTATATGACTTATCGGGAGTGTTTGGTTTGGTTCGGGTGAGTTTCGGAGTGAAGTAGGACACATGATCCCTAAGTTAGAAGTTCAAGTTGAAGGAGTTGACCATAGTTTGAATTTTATATATATGACTCTGAAATGGCATTTTGACGGTTCCAATAGCTCTGTATGATGATTGTAGACTTAGGAGTGTGTCCGTATATTGATTTGGAGGTCCGTAGGTTATTTCGGCTTGAATTGGCAGAAGTTAGAAAGTTGAAGGTGTGGAAGGTTGAGAAATTTGGCTAGAGTTAACTTTATTGATACCGGGGTCGATCCCGATTCTAGAAGTTGAAATAGGTCTGTCATATCATTTATGACTTGTGTGCAAAATTTGAAGTCAATCGAAGTTGTTTTGGTATGATTCGACATTAGTTTTGAAAGTCGGATGTTCATAGTTATAGTAGGCTTGAATTGGGTTGTGATTCATAGAATCGATGTTGTTTGATGTGATTTTAGGCCTCGAGTAGGTCCGTTATCATTTTTGAAACTTGTTGGTATATTCGAACGGGGTCCCGGGGTCCCCGGGTGTGAATCAGATTGAAATCGAATCAGTTTTGGACTTAGTTGTTTTGCTGAAGTTGCTGCTGTTGTGGTGTCATCGCACATGCAGAGGGTTTGGCCGTAGGTGCGGACACGCAGGTGCACGTGGTTCATTGCAGAAGCGGGAAGGGGCTAGCCCAGGCCTGGGTCGCAGGTGCAGACACCTGGGCGTAGGTGCGCATCCCCAGGCGCGGCCATATCTTCCGCAGAAGAGGAGCTGTGAAGGACTAGAGAAGGACCGCAGGTGCGGTCAAAATTCTACAGAAGCGGGCTCGCAGAAACGAGGGGGCTGGGTCTTAGTTGGAACCTCACCTGCAATGGAGTTTTCCACAGGTGCGACTGTTTGACCGCAAAAGCAGATATCGCTGGGCAGAAAAGGCTTGAGTCGAGGGTTTATTTCATTTTCCATCTTTGGACCTAGAGAGCTTGGTTTGTGGTGATGTTTCGAAGTAATTTCAAGGAAATCATCGAGGTAAATGATTCTAACTCGGATTTGGCTATTATACATAAATCCATTGTTATTTTCGTCATTTAATTAGTGATTTAAATGGAAATTGTGGGGAAAAAGTGTGAAACGTCGTAGACTACAATTTGGGGATTTGAAAGGTGATTTGATGTAGGATTTGAGTAATTCTTGCATGGTTGGAGTCGTTATCGAATGAGTGTTCGAATTTTATAAGTTTGGACAGGTTCCGAGACGCGAGTCTGGGGTTGACCATTTGAGTTGACTTTTTATTTCTCTTTAAAGATTGCAACTTTATTGTTCGGAATAGCTTTATATAGTTTCTATTTATGTTATGAAATTGTTTTGGCTAGATTTGAACCGTTATGAGTTGGATAATCGCGGAAGAGGCTTACTAGTGGATTGAGTTATCGAGTTTTGAGGTAAGTGTCTTGCATAACTTTGTGGGGGGAGGGGGGGG
>AWOL01S0140580.1:3614-14297 GCA_000715115.1 Nicotiana otophora
CCTAAGTCCAATTTTATTCTGTTAAGCATCTGAAACACACCCGAGTCCCCCGAGACCTCAACCAATCCTATAACACCATACGAACTTAGTCGAGCCTTCAAACCATATTGAACAACACCATAATCATGAATTAAACACGGATTCAAGCCTAAGAATTTAGAATTTTCCAAATTCTACAAACGACGTCGAACCACATCAAATCTAGTCCGAATGACCTCAAATTTTACACACAGGTCACAAATGACACTACGAACCTACAACCACTTTCGGAATTCCATTCCGAGCTCGATATCAAAATTTCCACTATTGGTCGAAATCGCCGAAAAACTAACTTTTGCCAATTCAAGCCTAAATCTACTACAGACCTCCAAAACACATTCTGGACGCGCTCCTAAGCTCAAAATCACTCAACGGAGCTAACAGAGTCGACGGAATTCCATTCTGGATCCGTCTTCACACAGTTCTGACTACGGTTCAATTTCTAAGGCTTAAACTCACAACTTGGGACTAAGTGTCCCAAAACTCCCCGAATTCCATAATCAATCACTCTGGCAAGTCCCAAAAGCAGAAAAAAATGCGGGGAAAGCGGATATTAGGGTATCGGAGCTCTAATTCACAAAACGATCGGCCGGGTTAATACATACATAAGTATACTGAATTCAATATATTCAGTGTCTTCACTTTATCTCAAGCTTCACTGTGTTTCACTATTTTATCCAGCAATATGTATTAAGAAATATGTATTGCAGTATGTATTCATATAGTTTTTTAATTAATATTAGTTATGTATTCAGATATATTTTTAATTAATAGCAGTTAAGTTATTCCCTGTTATGCTATGCAGTAAATTTATATGACAAGTCATGTATTCACTATAATTATTATTTTCTCTGTTTTCAATGTATTCCCCGTATTTCACTGTATACAATGTATTTCAATGAATTCACTATATATAGTGTCTTAACTTTATCTCAAGCTTCACTGTGTTTCACTATTTTATCCAGCAATATATATTCAGCAGTATGTATTATATGTATTGCAGTATGTATTTATTTATTTTTAATTAATATTAGTTATGTATTCAGATGTATTTTTAATTTATAGCAGTTAAGTTATTCCCTGCTATGTTTATCATAATTCAATGGTTTTTAATCCCTGTAATAATCCTGCAATAATCCCACATAATTGTATTATGTTATCAAAATTTTGTTTTAGAAATTAAATTACATATGTATTTATTTTTTATTTTATTGAATGTACACTCATGTATTTTAAGTATACATGTCCTGCTATACCTCATACCAATATACAAATCATTTTGTAAAGTACCACAAAAAAATAGCGTTCAATTTAGTAATCTAAACTTTAAAAATTTATCCTGTAAGAATCCAATACACCAATAAATCAATATGTAATATAAAACTTGAACAAATTTATGACATATCGTTATTAAAGTAATTAAAATCAGAATATGAACTAATTCCTACACGGAGCATTTCTACAATTACGCTTATTATGTCCTCCCTGCCCATATATACTATACGAATATTTATTTTTATTCTGAAACAATTCACTTAACGGTTTATCGCGCTTCTTCTTTGGCCTTCCAGGAGGTCTTTTTTCATTTGGGTGGTAAGACAACTTCCTCTGATATATGTGATGGTATATTTCATTCACTTCGGTCAGCCAGTGGATACACGGGCATCTCGTATGTCATTACAACAGACTTTGATTTGTAATAGTCCGAGCAATAATCTTCCGGCATTAGAAACTTGCTTTTCAAGACAGCCCAAGCATGTGGGCATGGTAATTCGTCAACTTGGAACCGCCCACAACTGCAATTTTTCTCTAGGAGGCAAACGGTGTAATGCCTTCATTCATCATTCACCATGTGTAAGTGTTCAGTCGATGGTACAACCTACATTAAAAGGAGAAATATAAGTTGTGATCATTTGTACAAGTCATGTATCTGTCAAAGACCAAACATATTAAATACAGTATACATGTATACAATTTTGAAACATTTAAAATACACTAAATGTCAACAATGTTTATCTAATAGAATATTAAATTGAATACATTTATTGTGAAATACAATGACATACAATATACATGTATACAATGAAAAAATAAAATAAAATACACCAAACACAAACACTATTTTATCTGACAGAATATTAAAAGTGAATATATTTATTTGTGAAATACAGTAAAATACTGTCAATACAAAAATAAAACCATTGAATACAACCAATGAAATACATCTGTAGTAATATTTATTATCAATATATAATATGCAGTAATTACAACGGTTTCAGAGGTTGTAACAGAATACATATACCAGTGTTATTATAAAAAAACGCAGGCAGTATGTTAATAATAGAAATTGTATCAGGCATTAATACATAATGCAAGTACTTATATAGAAAAAACAAACTTACAGTCATACGTGTAGACAATACCTCATTCAATGTAAGGATCTCCTGGTATTTTTTTTCCCAAGAGTTGTGTACGTGTGTAAAGCTTCTTTTCGATTGCTGCAATTCCAACATCCAAACATCTTCCTAACTTCTTATAGGAAGTCGTATATTGGCAATTCTCTTGCTAATACAAGTGCGACATTGATTGACTCGGCAATATTTGACATCACAGTTCATCCACGGTTAACAGGTACATACAACCTAGCCCACTTTTCGTATCCAGCTAATTCCAAGTATTCTTTCACATGAATATCTACCTTCTTCACCTTTTCTATTAGACTATCAAATTCATCCTGAGTGTATGCTTTTGCCATCGAAAAATATACCTCGCTCAACTTTGTATGACTCTTTTTGAAATTCTTATATGTGTTGTTCCATAGATGCCATATACAAGCAAAATAGGGTACCGTAGGATACACTCTCGATACAGATTTGATGATGCTCTCATTCCTATCTGAAACAATGTACATGTTTTCTCGCTCACTATAGGCTACCTTGAATTGCTCAAAGAACCACAACCAAGCTGCATCCTTCTCTGAATCAACAACACCATAAGCTAGTGGCAATATATGTCCTATAAATACAATTGCATACAGATAAAAAAATATCATTCAAGTTGTACTAAGAAGTCAAAATACCATATTTTATGTTAATCTGTATGTATTTTATTTTTTAACTGACTCACTTGCACCATCCAACGTGCTAGCCGAGACGAATGTCCCCGTGTATGCCGATTTTAGGTGGCTGCCATCCAAAACCACGATGGGTCTACAGTGATCGAACTCCTTTATAAAAGCATACAACGATATATACAAATACATGAACTCATTTTTCGGTGATTTTTCCATTCTAATATGTGAACCAGGATATGTCATATTAGTGTATATATAACTACCCTGGTAATTTATTGTATGAATCAGCTGGTTCACCTCTCAAAAAATTCACTGCCTTTTCTTTAGCGCGCCACGCCAACATGTAACTAACATCTACACCAAAGTCTGATTTCACATCATCAATTATATCTTTTGGCTTGTATTTCCTCTTATGATTAGTAAACTTGGACCTAATCATACCCCCAATCAACCTACTGGTTGCTTGACGTTGCTCATACACCTTATCCTTCAACGGACATGTATGCTTATCATTGAACTCCCTCACTTTGAACATTTGTGATTTGTTAATATTAGAAGCCTTAAATCTCCATTCACAATCCTCAGAAATACATAACAATGTATAGTTGCAAATACATTTGTGTTATACATATGATTATGTATGGATAAAATATAAACAGATCCTACAGCTGATTCGGCTACATACACACAGCATTTTCATTTGCCAACAAAGTTTTGAATATATAAACATACAACGAAATATAATGTACGTTTATTGAATATACTATAGATTTTTTTTTAAATACATTGCATTAAAAAATGTATAAATATACATTAATATAAATAGTTAAGTTCTCATATAACTGTTTCAGAACATTCAATTACAAAAATACTGTTACAGAAACATATCACAAAGGAAAGCATATATTATGAATACAACATTATACATGCTGTATTTTATAAAATTCTGTCATGAATACATTATACAACTAGTAAGAATACATATCCATACAGTTGAATACAACATATTGGTGAAGAGGTTGTAAATAAGTACACTCAAACCTGATAGCATTAGACCTATCAACTCGAAATTGAAACCTCTCAGCAATTGCATATAGCTCCATCACTGCCTTCAATGTGGCCTTATCCTTATATATTTGTCCATCCATGACCTCTCTTTGATTAGTTTTTGAAATAATCAAATCCCTTTCCGGTTCGAAAACCTCAATTGAATCACCTGAGTTTAAAGACTCAAGTGTAAGTGTATCAATTGTATCAAATTTACTCACCCCATCTGTTTCGTCTAGTTGCATTAGGTCGCCTTGAATTAAACTTCCTCTAGCTACAATTTCTTTATCCATTGTAGTTATACACAATGGATACATCCCGAATTCTTTGTTCTCTTTTTTCAACTCTACATACACCATGTAACCCATGTCGTTGTGTATTTCCATAGGCGTGCAATTTTCTTCCACTTTGTATTCAATTTTAATTGACTTTGACCTCAAAACTATGGCAAGTTGCTTCGAAATAGAAGCAACCAAATCATTGTACGATGCATACTCCTTTATCAGTATCCCATCAATCGAATAATCGACATAGTTATTCTCAAAGTTCCACTTGCCAGAATGACGAAGTAGCACGGTTAAACTTGCCATCTAGAAAATCGAATTTCAAACTATTTCAGTAGATACTTGTATCAATTCCTAGCAGAACCTCGAACAATATTAGCGGGAAAAAAAAATTCTCGAACGATACCAAGAAAAAAAGGATGGACTGAATCTCTGAAGATGGCTCTGTTTTTTGGTGTTTGTCGTCTGATAAATCTTTTCATTAACTGGATTAATAATTAATTTAGCATGTTATAATTGTGTTTGTGGAGCTATATTAGGAGTGTATCACGTTAGTTGATTCACTTTTCGTTTTTAAACAGTTGTAGAGACCTATTTTTACGCAGATTTCCGTTACAATATTCATGAATACAGTTCGTGAATACATATGAATACAACGGATGATAGTTGGACTCCCCTGTTTTTCGCCAACTTTTGCTACTGTATTCATGAATACAGTAGCTTGAATACATCGAATACATTACCATAACAACTGAAAATATAGCTATAGGAAGTAATTAAGTAAATGATAGCTATAGGAAGTTAATAACCTAAACAATAGTGATTTCTGAAAATTTCTCTTTAAAATTAACCGCAATTTAAAGTTTGAGGGTAAAGTGCACAAATATCCATTTTAGGACCTCTATTTAAAGAATAATCAAAATTTACAACAAAAAATTAAGTTTAACCGTCTCATAATTAATTTCATCAATCTGAAGTTGAAATCATGGGTCAAAAGTTTCGAACGCAGTCCAACTTCAGACCTTCAGGTTTAAGATGACAAGTTTTAGCTACACACGTTGTCCTGATGGTGTATAGTGACCTTCAGGTCTAAATTTAGTCTGCTTCTGATGGTGTAACGTGAATTTCTGTTATTTTTCATATTAGTCACTTAACTTTCGAATCATGAATTATCCAATAAGCAATTCAAAGTTATTACGTTACTATAGTCAGTTAACTCTCGAAACATGAATCATGAAATAAGCCATTAGTTACTAAACTTTAAAAAAAAAAAAGGTACATCTACAAGTTTATTTTCTGCTCCTCGCAAAAGTAGTGTGTACCAAAGACTTGCATATTATACCGAATCTTCACCTATATAGGGGCATTGAAGAACAGTTTCCATCGTACAACGTTGAGAGCCCCTGTCTTTGCGCGACCTGATGTATTCTAGAAGATTCGGTATTTCATTAGCATGAAGTGCATATGTTTCATGCAAAAAGAAAAATCAGAGAAAGTAGTCCACTTGCATACACTGAAAGGCTCAACGTCAAGATGACATATTTCACTTCCATCTTTATGTTTTTGGCCAAAAAATTGCTTCGGTTAAACTAGAGAACGTCATGTGCTAGTGCGTGCAGTTTGACGCAAGAACCTACTAAAAGGTTGAAAAGCAAAAGGATAAAAGGCAAAAAAGGGAGGGAGAGAACGAGGGGGCAGCATCACAAGTTACATCTTCTGAAGCATCTGGCCCCACCAATTTATCATCTGCAAATAAACAACATAATGACAATTCATTTTCATAGCATTGATGGAAACAGACAAAAGAAATGCGAGGGATTGAGTACTTTTTAAGATTGAATTTCTAGAGAAACAAAAGTAGTGTTTTTGGCCAAAAATGATTGGAAATAACGGGAATGAAAACCTCTTAATGAATTTATTACAACACCAAAACAAACCATAGTGATACAAGTAAAGACATGCGTATTGAGTACACTAAGATCAAGAATTATCAATTCTTTATTTCTCTCCTAATCTACTCAAAACACAACCTAATGCTCTTCTGTCGTTAAGAAGAATTGCCAACATCATAAATACAATGTTACCTTGATTCTGTAAGTCAACTAATCACCACAGACATAACTCTTGATTCTGTAAGTCAACTAATCACCAGAGACATAACTCTTTCCCTCATAGTACCTCCTCTCACTAGCTGCTTTTTTATCATTTCGTTTCTGCAAATATACATCATTATTAGATACATCACATACATGTTTCAATTCAACCAAGCAAACAGGCCTAGATTAATATAGAAACTGGAAATTGACGCAGTTCAACAAGCATCCGAACAAATGGAGGAAATTGCATTATGGTTGAAGAAAAATATGATTCAATATTCAGCACCAAACTTGACACTCGCAGGATTTTAAACCTCATCAAGCACTAAACAGCTAGTTAGGACCACTAAGATCGAACAAGAAATTCATCCATTTTCTTCCTGAAGATATCTATATATGCACGGCTGGTGGTTTGGTTGATTTACTATATATCCGAGTCACACGAGGAAATAAGCGCATCTGGTGTAGTGGTATCATAGTACCCTCCCACGGACCAGGGTTCGATTCCTCGGATGCACATTGAGCCGAGGTCTATTGGAAACAGCCTCTTTACCTTCACTAGGTAGAGGTAAGGTCTGCGTACACACTACCCTCCCCAGACCCAACCTGTAGGAACTGGGTTTGTTGTTGTCGAGTCACATGAGGAAAATTTTGATAACGTGGACGGCAAATGAAGTGGGAGACTATTCTTCAGATGTGGAGTAAACAAATAGGGGAATACTGGGAAAGCAATAGTACTTTGAAGCATGACGCTAGAACTATACGAGGAGATGGCAAAACCAAGAAGCAACCTGTGGAACAGAGGATGCAAGTGGTGTAAGAGATCTGCCAACTCCTCAGAACCTTAAATAAGAATGAAGGGTCAGCTCAATGTTGGTTTAGAATGGCGGAAATGAGTCTTGGGGTAAATATGAGGAGAGAACAAAGAGATGATGCTGAAACAGCCAGGAGACAGCAAGAAGAACGCATACGTAGTGACAAGGAGAGTTCATATTGTAACAAAAAGCACAAAACCAGAAAGAGGACTAAGAAGGAGTTTTAAGTAGGATGGCAAAACGTCCAGCTGAATCAAACTGATTGCTGTGGTATCATAAAAATGAGAGAATTTCAGGATGGATCTCGAGGGATTGATATTATTTTATAGTTAAGTTTACGGTCTTACTCTACAGTCTACATTATAGCATGGGCTGAACCTATGTTTTGTTTCATTATTTACTTATTAGAAAAATTCTGCTAACAGCTCAGAAGAACAAACAGACGGTTTTCAGAAACCCTCGTTCAAATAAATATAAAAGAAACTAAAAAGTACATATTGGAGGAGAAGTAACCTGGTATGCCTCATGATTTGACACAATTCTCCTTATTATTGTGCTCGTTGTAATATCTAAAGGACTATCCAATATTTTAAAAATGCCCATACTAATTGGTACAGCATATGGGTTACCCTTCTCCTGCAAATTAAAGCATCATGATCAACAAACAAAAGGACCTTTTAACCTAAGATTCTCGTAAAAGACTATAACCATAGAGTACCTTCTGAAAATCATTATCCTCGGCTACTGTTCCATGAACAACTAAAGAGATATTGAAGGTAGTTATCTGCATCAGTGTCCAATTGTAGAAAAAGTCACTACACGATAAATGAGGAGTAACATGATTATACTCTATGAGATCAACTCAAGAGTGAGAGGGAAGCGTTAGCTTTCAAATTACAGTTTATAATAAAGCATCTAATTTCTTTATCTCCAAAAGGAAAACTCTGCTCAATAGAGATCTTATGGAAGCAAAGCAAATTCCAGTCAATACCAATAACTCCTGAAATTCCCCCTAATCAAACATGACTTGTGAAAGAATACATATAACAATCAACAGCCAACAAACGTAATAAATTTCTTTTGGGGGGAAGAGATAAAGTGAGATTAACTTAGTCTCTTTTTATTTTCTGATAGGCGGAGTAAGTTTACCTATTATTAGGAAAATTACAATAAGGAGTATAATTTAGCTCTTTTGTAACAAATGAAGTAGCAAACAAAGTTACTTTTATGAGGAAAACGACTAAATACAAATTTTTCCTACCAAAGGGAGAACTGAGCCCCAAAACTATAGGATTCTGGGCCTCCCTTACCATTTAAGCCATATCGGTAATTTTTTTTTTAATAACCGTGGTGTCCGGGCCAGTTTGCGCGCACCTCGACTAATTACACGAGGTACCTGCCACCTCTCACCAGCACCAAGTACCAGGTAACTCTATCCACCAAGGCTTGAATTGATGGGAAGAAATCACCTAGTGTTTTTTGCCTCCGCTGGAATTTGAACCTGAGACCTCATGGTTCTCACCCACTTTATTGACAACTAGGCACACCCTTGGGTACCCCCATATCAGTAATATACACTGTCCATACGAGGATATTTCTGAAAGTCAAAATTAAAAAGCTTAAGGCCGACATGTTGGGATCTTTGAGCTGTTATATTTAGTAAAGATACAATCTGAGTTTAATCAGATATGTTTCAGGAAACAGTAACTAGGAAGCTACAAGACAAAAGCCACCATTAAGTAGAAAACAGAGATAATTACATCAAAACACATTAGTCTATCAAACTCCCCATCCCTCTTCCCCCTGCTTTTCTTCTCCACCACAGAACCAATTGGGAAACACAAACTGTGAGTCCTATTGATGGTTAATTGACAAACTCAAATTAATTTTTTGTTGTCTTTTGGAGCTCCCCTAGAGTCTAAAGATTTCAGGTTGAGCAGGACTAAGACAGAATACTTAGAGTGCAAGTTCAACGACGTGACAGGGGGAGCGGATGTGGACGTGAGGCTTGACTCACAAGCCATCCCCAAGAGAGGAAGTTTCAAGTATCTTGGGTCAGTTATCCAAGGGAATGGGGAGATTGACGAGGATGTCACACACCATATAGGGGCGGAGTGGATGAAGTGGAGGTTAGCATCTGGCGTCCTGTGTGACAAGAATGTGCCACCAAAACTAAAAGGTAAGTTTTACAAAGCGGTGGTTAGACCGACTGTGTTGTATGGAACTGAGTGTTGACAAGTCAAAAACTCCCATGTCCAGAAGATGAACGTAACTGAAATGAGGATGTTGAGATGGATGTGAGTCCACACTAGGTTGAATAAGGTTAGGAATGGGGATATTCGGGCAACGGTGGGCGTGGCCTACATGGACAAGATGCGGGAAGCGAGGCTTAGATAGTTCGGGGGAGAAGCCTAGATGCCCCAGTTAAGAGGCGTGAACGGTTGACTTTGGCGGGTACGAGAAGAGGAAGAGGGCGGTCTAAGAAGTATTGGGGAGAGGTGATCAGGCAAGACATGGCGCGACTTCAGCTTACTGAGGACATTGCGCTTGATAACAGGGTGTGGAGGTCGAGAATTAGAGTAGAAGGGTAGTAGGTAGTCAGGCGTTTTTTAGATCATTACCGAGTCGTATAGGGCTAGTCTGGTTGTATCTTGTCGTAGTTCCTAGATTGATAGTATTACAGCTATTTCTTACTATCTTCCGCTTCGGTTTTCTAGTATCTGGTCGTGGTTACTGCTTATTGCTATTGCTAGTGATATTGCTTTCTTCCATCTATTTTTTTCCAGTTCTTACATTGTTGTTATCATTTTTCTGGCTATTGTTGTTGATATTTGATTGTTTTCTATTCATCCTCTCGAGCCGACGGTCTTTCAAAAACAGAATCTCTACCTCCCCAGGGTAGGGGTAAGTTACCCTCCCCAGACCCCACTTGTGGGATTTCACTGGGTCTGTTGTTGTTTTTGTCTTTTGGAGCTCAAATCATGATTAGAAACTGATTTTGCAAGATTTGGGTGGTAAAAATCATATTAGAAAGGTAACCCGCCATTGTTGAACAAGCTTGAAGAAGTGTGTTTGAATTTCAAATATGATTTTTGTGAGAAATTCGAAGTGGGTGTTATTTAGACCGGTTGAAAATAGTCTAAAGAGGTTGTCTACAAAATTTGAAAGTCATTTGGTGGACATTTGGACTGATTACGAACGAAAATTGCAACTGAAAATCACATAAGGAGTTCCTCACTGTAGCTAACAATTTTAGACACTTTAAACTAGGGCTGGCAAGTGGGCCGGTCCCGGGCCAAAACGGGCCAAGTGGGCCGGTCCAAACGGTC
>AWOL01S0140592.1:0-11821 GCA_000715115.1 Nicotiana otophora
ATATACAGTATCGAGTAATTGAGAATGATGAGTGGAATATGTGAGAAAGTGAGATCGAGTACTCTAAGAGTGTGAATACATGAGTTCATCTCTGAAATACATTGCATTGACATGCACACATGACTTACAGACATAGAGATATATTTTCCTCATGTTGTACGGTATCACGACATTCATGACTTCTCACACATATTGACATATGGGTATAGTTCTACATTTGTTTTACACTGGACATTTGGAAAGCAAATGAGACATCCTAATTATTATTGAAAGTACTTTGGGAAAAATTACTGTTTTCAAACTTACTCGTATTTTGGCTTTTTCGGTAGAAGATTTGGGTTTTTACTGAGATACTTGAAAAGAAATGCCCATATTTCCGGAACTGTGAATGAACTGAGCCTTTTATTTCTGAGATACTCTTTTATTATTGTACTATGCTGTTTACGAACTGTTATGGAATATTGGTTTTGGACCCGATACTTTTGTTAGCTCGTCACTACTTTCAACCTAAGGTTAGGTTTGTTACTTATTGAGTACATGGGGTCAGTTGTACTCATACTATGCTTATGCACCTTGCGTGCAGAAGTTGGATGATGATGTTGATGTGTTTGTTGGGAGCTGGATTTGAAGATGTACGTGTGTTCCGGTGGTAGCTTCCTCTTGTTCGTGGAAGCCTTAGATCTATAACAGAATTTTGTTTATGTACCTTTCAAACAGACGATGTATTTATTTCATTTCAGCTTTGTAAACTCTATTCTTAGAAGCTCATGATTTGTACTACCAGTTCTTGGGGAAGAGAATCAAAAAAAATTTCTTTACTTAATTAGTTTATTAATTATTATTGGAATTGGTTAGTAGTTAACTGTCTTACCTAGCGGGTTGGGTTAGGTGCCATCACGACTAGTTGGATTTTGGGTCGTGACAAGGTGGTATCAGAGCTCTAGGATCATAGGTTCTACAAGTCAGGAGCAAGTGTCAAGTAGAGTCTTGCGGATCGGTATGATGACGTCCATACCTATCTTCGAGAGGTTACAGGACATTTAGGATATACTTCCCATCTTTCTTTCCTTATCGTGCGTCATTGATTCATCTTGAAGCGTAACTCTTTAAATTCCTTCCACACATTCATATGCGCATGTGAGCGCTTGGTATCGGATGTGTGCCGGCGGCTTGTGATTTCATGGTTGAGGTGTGAGATGTGATTTTGGCGTGCTGATGATGGGCCAGTCTAGAGGACTTGAGGCCGAGTTTTGATGATAGCTTGAGCACAGAGGTTTCGATTGTGTGAGCACGTGCTTTTGGGACTTATAGGTCCGTTGGTGTCCCTATTAGTGGAATGTGTGCTTGGATGACTATATGGTGAGTATGATGAGACTGCGAGATGTGTTCATATTGTTCGAATGTGACGAGATGATTTTACTTAAGATGTATCAAGGACTATGGGGTGTTTGATTTCTATCTTGATTTGGCATATGGTCTCGTGTTATGGGTGTGTTGAGGGATCTCTCATGTTGTTTAGTTATGGAGTGAGGTAGATTCTCATGTCTTGTTGATGAGTTCAAAATCAAGAATATTAAGTTATTGCGTAGTAGTTGTAACTGCGAAAGGGTATAACAAGATACCGATTTAAGGTTAAGCAGGTGGGTTATCCCCTGCAGAGTAATCTATGTAGATGTGTTCCTTATTACGTGAGTAGAGAGTTTCTTTTCTGCCGATGGGGCGTATGTGTTGGGATTTGAATTTGAATCTGATTGAGAAAGTTGACTTGAGTGACAAGAGAATGAGAGTCTAGCAGACGATTAAGGTATTTTTATGGTTGGCGTTGTATGAGCTTGAGAAGAATTTCCATTATATTGACTACGGTATTATGACAGTAATAGAGTATGGAAATTGTGAGTTATCAAGTGTTTTAATTTATGGATTTGAGCCAAGTGGGGGAGCCTGCTATTGATAATTTGATTTCGTGGTTATATGTTAAATTTTAATTTTGGTCTGAGACATACTTGTGGATTAGTTATGACTTGAAGAGGTTGAGTTCGAGAATGACCCGAATAAGGAAATTATTGGATACTGATTATGTCACTTTAGGAGAATATGAAAATCATGGGAAACATAAAATAATTGAGTGGTTATTCGCGAAGTATGTAGTGTACATGGAGTAGGAATTTGCTCAGTTGCTTAGGAGTGTGGGTTACTCCCTTGGATGTGGGTGTGCTAGTGGGGCACATGTCTTTCAGCCCAGTTGGGGTGGTGCAATTTAGATTTGAGCAAAGTGGATGACTCTCAAGAATGGTTCTAATGGATTCAAGATTTATATGTAGCGATTGGGAATTTTCAAGATGTGTATATGGCTAGAAACTGAGAGTTACATTGGATGGTGTCGAGACTTGAGGTAATTCTGTATGACTATGGATTCAACATTTTAGTATAAGAAAAAGGGAAGAAGAACAATTTTAATTCTTGTACTCTTCACAGGATGTCATGGTAGATGAAATGTGTTGTGTGGGATTGAGATTTGTATGTGCAAGGTCACATGTCAGTTTGGAAGAGAAGGGCATAAATTCTTAGGCTACATGGACAATTTCAGATGAATAGATGAATGATATTACTTCATTGGTATTGCGGCACTCTCCTGGTTGATCGACTACTCATATTCAAATTTTGCTAGGTGGCACAAAAGAATTTTTGAAGTATTCCTCGTGGGATGATCGTGTGTGAGAGATGTGTTAGACAATTGGGCGATGGAGTTGGGATCATATATGGTGATTCGTGTGTTCTATGAATTTGGAGACTAGGAGTTCTTAAGAGCAGATTATTTCATGGTTGTGGACTGTGAAGTCATGGCCGAAGCTAGCTAGATGATAGTAAGTGTTATGATTCAGTTATTGTGGACCTTTAGAGGGTTATTTATCTATTGTGGGTGGTCAGAGTTGATTTGGGAGTCCATTGGTAGGCCCAATTAGGATGTGTATTCTACACCGGGTCGGATTGGTTGGCTCCATACTGCTATTGTTGAGGGATGTGTCATTCGGTTGTTGTTGAGCTTATTCATGTTCTAAAATGATCTATGAGTTACTCTTCTATGCTATGAGGAGTTGTGATTCGTTGGGTATAAGCACACCTAGTGCGGTTCTATTTGGGTGTTATAGCGGAATTTGAGTGAGATGAGTAATTAGGCATTGCATGGTTGATGACGTATGGGTCATGTTCTTTTGGGTTTTGTGTGGCATTGTGTCATCTGCTTCTCCATGGTTATGGTAATGCATTTTGGTTACTTGATGTCGAATTGTGCATGGTTATTGATTTTGAGCATGGCGGTTGAGTTATTTCATATGGATTAGTGTTTGGATGAGGTCACGCATTGCAACGGAGTTATGTTGAGATATGATCCCTTTTGTTATATTCGTATGTTATGGTTCTACCGTCTGTGATGGATTTTCAGCATTTCGTTGTGGAGGTACTTGTTAAGCTTGCGGGGCAGTTCTCTTGTCTGAGTCATTTTTACATGATTGAGTACATTTGGAATGCTGCTTATTAGTGCATGGCTTGCACGGGTTGTGGGTTTAGATGATATTGGTGTGGAATATTGTAGAGTAGCTGGTATTTGATAAGATGAGGTCGTCGTATCTAGGATGGGTGCTATCAGATTTGATTGTGGTATATTTGGAAGATATTGTTGATGATCGACTTAGAAATTGATTATAGTCTTGCCGAAAAAGATGTGGTACCATGACTTGTTGATCTGATGAATAGTTATGAGTTATGCATGTTTCTTTTATCATTTGGCAGTGTACGAAGGTTTAGAATGAGGCTTTGTGTGATATGAGGTTGCTACCGATATTGGGTTGATTTGGGCAGATAATGTGATTAGAAATCATTGCATCGAGCATTTAAGCTATGTGGTATTTGAGTTATGGTTACAACTTTTGGTACATCTTGTTCAAACTTATACAGTATGTAGGTTGCGAGATTCAGATCTTATAATAAATTCGAATGTTGGAAATTGGATTCTAAGGCTTGTGGGCTAGGTTGAATTGAGAAATTTTAGTTATGTTGTGTTATCGGACCTGTATGGGATAGGGTGATGTGGGATCATCCTTGGGTACGTTCATGGTAAGGTTGTACGGCGGTTTGATGGTTTTGGGAACAACTCTTGGCACATTCGAGGACGAACGTATGTTTAAGTGAGGGAGAATGTAACGACCCAACCGATCGTTTTGAGAATTTGCATTCCGCTCGGTAGTTTACGAGCATGAGCAGCTTCGTATGATGTATTATGACTTATGTGAATCGTCGGTTCTGGTTTTCAGGTTATTCAAAATCGACTATGAAGAATGAATTTCATGGTTGGAGCTTTAAATTGGGAGAGTTGACCATGTTTAACTTTTTGTGAATTTGAACCCGAAACGGAGTTTTGATGGTTCCGTTAGCTCTGTTGGGTGATTTTGGACTTAGGAGCGCGTCCAGATTGTGATTCGGAGGTCCGTAGTTGAATTTGGCTTGAAATGGCAAAACTTGGATTTTTGGAAAGTTTAACCGGGAGTGAACTTTTTGATAGCGGATCCGAATTTTGGTTCCAAGAATTGGAATAGCTTCGTTATGTTATTCGAGACTTGTGTGCAAATCTTAAGTCATTCCAGATTGATTTGTTATATTTCAGCACGAGTTTTGGAAGTTACAAAGTTCAAAGTTCATTAAGTTCGATTTGAGGTGCGATTTGTCATTTCGATGTTGTTATGTGTGATTTGAGGCCTCGAGTTCATGTTATGTTATTGAATTTGTTGGTATATTCGGACGGGGTCCCGAGTGGCTCGGATGAGTTTCAGACGACATTCGAATCACTTTTGTTACATAGTGCATTGCTGAAGGCTGCTGGTTCTTGTGTGATCACACCTGCGGCTGGTTTTGCGTAGGTGCAATGGCCGCAGAAGCGACAAAGGCATCGCAGAGGCGAGGTGAGTACTGGGTGAGGAAGACCGCAGAAGCGGAGATTTGGGCACATATGAAGATGCGCAGGTGCGAAGTGATGGAGCGTAAGAGCGAGGTATTTTGCAGGTGTGGATGGTGGCTCGCACATGCGATGTTGCAGAAGCGGATATTTTGTCCAAAGGTGCGAGGGACGAGTTCTCAGCTGATTCCGCAGATGCAGCTAATGTGCCGCAGGTGCGAAAATGCTGACAGAAGCTATATTATCGAGGGTTTTGGTTCGTTCTTCATTTTTGGAGCTTTGGGGTTCGGATTGAGGCGATCTTGAAGCAATTTTCATCTTGTGGACTGGGGCAAGTGTTCTCTACTCATTTTTTATCTTATTCCATGAATCTACCTTCATTTTGGGTAATTGGATTGTGAATTTTAAAGAAGAAGTTGGGGGTTTTGGCCTAAAGTTTCATAATTTGATTTTTTGAGTTTTAAACATCGAATTGGAGTCGGATTTGAGTAAAACTAGTATTGTTGGACTCGTAATTGAATGGGTTGTTGAATTTTGTAAATTTTGTCGGGTTCCGAAGTGCAGGCCCGGGTTGGGCGTTTGGCCGATTTTGGGCTTTTGTTTCAAGATTTGATCTTTTTCGATCGTGATTGTTTCCTTTAGCATTGTTTGATGTTTTTGAGTTGTTTTTCTTTAGTTTCTAGCCGTTCGGAGGTTGGAACACACGGGATGGTATTTTGGAGCGTCGCTTGGCTTGCTCGGTGTTTGAATTGGCTTGTTCGAGGTAAGTAACTCTTCTAATATTGGAGCTGAGGGTATGAACCATGAATATACATGATATGTGTTTGGTTTTGAGGTGACACACATGCTAGCTGACGGGCGTGTGGGCGTGCACCGTGTGACCTGTGATTTCCGTTAATTATGTGGTATTGTGTAGTTACCTAAACTTGTCTGAAATAATGAAACGTACTAGAGTTATCGAGCTATAGTTATGTTAGAAACCATGTCTAGGCTACATCCTTATCCTGTTGGGACCCACTGAGGTCATTTCTGTTATTGAGTAATCTACTTTCATTGCATTACATACTCAGTCATATGCATTCACATGCATATCATATCTCAGTCTCCATTGTTATTTATTGATGCATCATATCATTGTTTTTGGGCTAGTATCATGACATTATGAGCCCGAGATACTAGAGAGATTTATGACTGAGTGAGGCCGAGTGGTTGATTGTGAGAATGATTATGGGATCGGGCTGCACGCCGCATCGGGTCAGATTGGCTTACTATAGCACGTGAGTTGTCCGTGCTATTCCAGATATTTGTATTATGGCACGTGAGTTGTCCGTGCGGATTATAGCGCTTGGGCTGTTAGGAGCCCCTCCGGAGTCCGCATACCCCAGTGAGCGCGGTTGATATTATTGAGGGATGGATCTTCCCTGGACATGGATCTTGTCCGAAGCATTATATACCCGGCGATGGATCTTCTCCACAAGTTGGATTGGCCCTACTCGGTACCGAGTGACTGATGATAAGTTGATGTGCATATTGTATATTCCGGGATGGATCTTCCCTGGGCCGGATTGGCCATATACAGTACCGAGTGATTGAGCATGACGAGTGAAATGTGTGAGAAAGTGAGATTGTGTACTCTGAGAGTGTGAGTACATGAGTTCATCTCTGAAATACATTGCATTGACATGCACACATGACATACATGCATAGAGATGTATTTTCCTCATGTTGTATGGTATCACAACATTCATGACTTTTCACACATGTTGGCATATGGGTATAGTGATGCATTTGTTTTACACTAGAAATTTGGAAAGAAAATAAGACATCTTAATTATTATTAAAAGGATTTTGGGAAAAATTACTGTTTTCAAACTTACTAGTATTTTGGCTTTTTCAGTAGAAGATTTGGGTTTTCACTGAGATACTTGAAAAGAAATGCCTATATTTCTGGAACTGTGAATGAACTGAGCCTTTTATTTCTGAGATACTCTTTTGTTATTGTACTCTGTTGTTATGAACTATTGTGTAATATTGGTGTTGGACCCGACCATTTTGTTAGCTCGTTAGTACTTTCAATCTAAGGTTAGGTTTGTTGTTTGTTTATGTATACGGGGTCGGTTGTACTCATACTACACTTCTGCACCTTACATTCAGATGTTGGCTGCTGATGTTGTTGTGTTCGTTGGGAGCTGGATTTGAAGATGTACCTGTGTCCCGGTGGTAGCTGGCTGTTGTTCGTGGTAGCCTTAGATCTATAACAAAATTCTATTTATGTACTTTTCAAGCAGACGATGTATTTATTTCATTTCAGCTTTGTAAACTCTATTCTTAGAAGCTCATGTATTGTACTACCAGTTCTTGGGGAATGAATGAGAATCAAAAAATATTCTTTACTTAATTGCTTTATTAATTGTTATTGGAATTAGTTAGTGGTTAACCGAATTACCTAGCGGGTTGGGTTAGGTGACATCACGACTAGTTGGATTTTGGGTCGTGAAAGCAAATAACCAGATTTTCCCTATAGCATTTGGGGTAGCGGATTCAGAGAATAACGAATCATATAAATGGTACTTCAGATAATTAAGAAAAGCAATTGGCATTCGCAAAGATTTAATGTTTTTGTCAGATCGACACAAGGCCATTGCAAATGGAATTGCAAAAGTTTTCCCTCAGTGCTACCATGGTATTTGCATATATCATTTAGAGAAGAATCTAAAGCAAAGAAGAGTGAGAAACATTGTAATAAACTTGTTTCAAAGTGCTGCAAGAGTATACAGTCATTCAGAATTTGATGACTTTATGTCCCAAATAGTTGTTGTTGATAAGAAAGCATTCAACTATTTAATGGAGGAACCACCAAGAAGATGGGCTCGTTCACATTGTCCAAGACGACGATATGATATTCTAACAACAAATATTGTTGAGTCAATGAATAATGTTTTGAGACGTGCAAGAGAATTTCCACTTTTAACAATGATGGATTTCATACAAGAAAAATTGCAAATCTGGTTATATGAAAGAAGGACAACAACAGAAGGAATATTCTATGAAATAACAAACTGGGCAGAAGAAACATTGGAAGACAAAATTAAACTAGCTTTTACATTTAGAGTATTGCCGATTGATGGACTCAAATTCAAAGTCAAAGAAGGGGGTATGGAATTTATTGTTGATCTAGACAAGACAACATGTGATTGTTCTAAACTTCAGATATATGAGATACCCTATGAACATGCAATTGCTGCAATTGATAGTATATATCAAAAGAAATCGGATTTCTGCTCCGGCTATTATACAAGGTAATTTTGGTTGAAAACATTTGAAGGGCAAGTAAATTTTGTAGGTGATTCAACAACATGGGTTATACCAGATACTATTAAATCAGAAATCACTAAGCTTCCGGATGCAAAAGTTATGCTAGGAAGAGGACAGAAGAATCAACATATCTCCTGTACAGAATTCAAGAAGGAGTCGAGATGTGGTCGTTGCAAAAGTGTAACGACCCGACCGGTCGTTTCGAGAGTTATAGCCCTGTTTCCCCCATTTATGCTTCTTTATGTGTTATTTAGCTGTGTTGTGTTGTATCAGATTCGTTGGTTTGGGTACGGAGTGGTTTAAGAGTGGAATGAGACACTTAGTCTCTTATTTAGAACCTTAAGTTAGAAAAGTCAACCGGATGTTGACCTATGTGTACAAAATCTCGGAATTTAATTCTGAAGGTTCCATTAGCTCTGTTAGGTGATTTTGGACTTAGAAGAGCATCCGGAATGTAATTTTGAGGTCCGTGGTAGAATTAGACTTGAATTGGCGAAATTGGAAATTTGGCGATTTTCGGTCGACAGTGAAAAATTTGATATCCGGGTCAGAATGGAATTCTGAATGCTGGAGTAGGTTTGTAGAGTCATTTGTGATGTGTGTACAAAATATGAGGTCATTCGGACGTGGTTTGGTTGGTTTCGGCATCAGTTGTCGAATTTGAAAGTTTAGAAGTTCTTAGGCTTGAATCCGAAGGTAATTTGGTGATCTGATAATGTTTTGAGTGATTCGAAGGTTCGAGTGAGTTTGTATGTTGATATATGACTTTTTGGTATTTTTAGTTGAGGTCCCGAGGGCCTTGGGGTGATTCCGGGTGGTTAATGGATTTGTTGAAGTTGGAAAATATAGCTGAATCTGCTGCTACTGCTATTTCCGCACCTGCGAAAGGAGGAGTCGCATGTATGAGGTCGCTGGTGCGCATGGGGAGTCCGCAGGAGAGGGCAGTGCTGGGCTAGGCAGGATGCGCAGGTGCGAGTTTGAAGTCGCATCTGCTAGCCCGCAGGTGCGAGACCTGGGGCGCAGATGAAGAATGGAGGACTCTGGGCAGGATTCACAGAAGCGGAAGGAAATGCACAGGTGCGCTACCACAGGCGCAAGAATTGGAAGCGTAGTTGCGGAAAATGGGAGGCCAAGGCTGGAGCGCAGGCGCGATGGATTTGGCCGCACCTGCGAGCCCGCAGGTGCGAGGCATGGGGCGCAGGTGCGGAGGCTGGGGAATTAAGTGGAGCTCGCGGGTGCGGCGCCTTGACCGCATGTGCGGTGACGCAGAAGCATGAAATGGTCCGCAGGTGCGAAAAGCCCGGGCAGAAACCATAAACAGAACCCTTCGCGAATTTGGTTCATTTCTACCATTTTCAAGTCGGTTTTTGGAGCTTTTGGAGTGATATTTGAAGGGTGATTCAAGGGCTATCAGTAAAGTAAGTTGCTTGAGCCCTAATACTCGTGTGTATGATGATTTCCCGTTGTTTAATCATGTAATTAGTGAAAATGAGGGGTTAGGGCTTGGGATTTTGGAGAGTTTAATTTAAGGATTTGAGGGACCAAACGATGTCGCAGTTTGATAAATTTTGTATGTATGGACTCGTGAGTGGATGAACTTCCTAGTTTTGTAAATTTTGTCGGATTTTGAGACGTGGGCCCGAGGGCCGGGTTGAGACAATTTTGGTCTTTAGGCTAATTTGATAGTTTTTCTTCTGAAATTCATTCCATTAGCATATATTGATGGTATTGTACTGATTGTGAATAGATTCGGAGCATTTGGAGGCCGAGTCGAAAGGAAAGAGAATTGCAGTAAAGAGATTTTACCAGTTTGAGGTAAGTAACATTTGTAAATCTAGTCCTGAGGGTATGGAACCCCAGATTTCGTATCATTTACTATTTTGAGGTGACGCACATGCTAGGTGACGGGCGTGTGGGCGTGCACCATTGAGGATTGTGACCTGGTTCGTCTCGTAGCAATTGTAAAGTTACATATTTTGTTGAAACTATATGATACTTATGCGTTTTAGAAATGAGTTTCTGTAATTTGGGCTGAATGCCATGTTTGGGCCTTGTGCCAATGCTGTTTGGACCCATAGGGGCCTTTTCTTACTATCCTATCGCTGTTTTCGGTTTAATATCTATACTCAGTCATGGTTATATCGGTTTACTGCATAACTCAGTTTTCTTACTCTATTTTGATGCATATAAATGTTGTTTTGGGCTGAGTACCTTGTTTTTACTGAAATATCCGAGTGGCTTGAGAGGTTTATGACTGAGTAAGACCGAGGGCCTGATTTGTGAGTATATTTATGGGATCGGGATACATGCCGCATCATGTTTGATATAGGACGAGGGCCTGAGTGATTTATGCCATGATTTGGCTTGATATAGCGCTTGGGATGTAGGAGCCCCTCCGGAGTCTGTATACACCCCCAGTGAGCGCAGGTACCTACTGAGTGCGAGTGTCGAGTGCCGAGTAATGAGTGACTGGGAGGCATAAGTGATTGTGGGGTATGCCCGAGTGGCATGAGTGATTGTGAGGTATGCCCGAGAGGCATGAGTGATTGCGAGATTTGCCCGAGGGGCTGTATACGAGTAATTGCGAGGTATGCCTGAGGGGCTGTTGTTTATGATTTTATCATTTTGCTCACCTTTGCATTGAGCCTTTGTTTGATAAACTGTTGAAAAATATATTTAAATGATTTTTACTGGAACCGGATTTAAACGAGATGATTTGATTCAAACGCTGATTTTTAAAGCATGATGTACTTTACTGAATTTTTGTGATATGAACTTGATATGCTTTATTACTCGTCACTACTACTCAGTCTTTATTTATTGTTGTTACTTACTGAGTTGGTGTACTCACGTTACTCCCTGCACCTTGTGTGCAGATCCAGGTATAGCTAGACACGGTAGCCGTTGTTGATTATTCTTGTTGCAGATCTTTCTCGGGGATAGCAAGGTAGCTGCCTGGCGATCGCAGCCCTGCTCTTCTCCCTCCTATCTTCCTTTAGTTGTATTTAGCTATTTTTTTCTAGACTATGTAAGTCTTGATATTGTTAGATAAATTTTACTAGATGCTCATGACTAGTGATTCCCCGATGTCGGGCTTTTCTTTTCCGCACTTTTGTTTTATTTTGATTTGAATTCCTTTACAAAGGTTTTATGTTAAATAGCATTGAAATTATCTTTGAAATAAAAATATCGGTTTGTTTTGGAAATGAGCCGGCTTACCTAGTTTCACGATAGGCACCATCACGACAGGGGTTAGTTTGGGTCGTGACAGATTGGTATCAGAGCTTAGGTTACATAGGTCGCACGAGTCATGAGTGGGTTTAGTAGAGTCTTGCGGATCGGTACAGAGACATCTTTACTTATCTTCGAGAGGCTACAGAACCTTTAGGAAAAATTCCACATTCTTGAATTCTTGTCATGTGAATCTGTTGATTCTAGTAACTAAACATCTATTGTTTCATTATCTCACAGATGGTGAGGACTCGTGCAACTGGTCAGGAGGGCTATCCACCAGTACCGCCAGCCAGAGCCGTGAGAGGCCGAGGCCACGGTAGAGGC
>AWOL01S0140608.1:0-5000 GCA_000715115.1 Nicotiana otophora
CAGCCTCTCGTTAACACTGGCTCGCGACTCATCAATTAAAACTATGGAAAGAAACGTTTTATTATGAGTTCCTAGGGCAATCGTGATTTATGGAGAAGTTTCTAGGGCTAAAGTATTAGCCTAAGAGCCCCTAGCCTACCTATAAATACGCATGTGACTCTATCAGTCTGGCATCCTAACGATAGGCACATGCTAGAAGACTCCTAGGTTTTCTGTCGAAGTTTTACTAGGCGATTCTACAATAATTGAACAAGCTGAAGGTACGTTTCTTGATTAATTTTTGTTGCGATAGCTCTATGTATGTATTTAAATTCTACATCGTGGTATCAGAGCTTGACTTTAGTCGGTTGTTCAGTGTTTTGAAACGACTCATATTTGATTTGAGTGGTGATTTAGTACTGTATAATTGATAGGGAATTCATAGACACATTAATGAAGTAGTTTCGGCGGCACAGTTAAATTTTCTATGTTAATTTCTTTGGCCTATGAATTGATTCTATCGTGTACTGTGTCATAGCCAATATATTGTGTTTTTGGATTTCCCTGAAGCATTAAACAGGATAAAATAGATTACTTAGTAATAGAATCTTTGAATGTTCTATTATTTTATGAAAATCTATATGTTACGGAATTCAAAGTTGTTCCCTTCTATGTAAGTATGAAATTACTTGGCAAAAACAAGCATGCCAACTTCGAAAGATCTTTGTTCCTATGTAGTTCAAGGCTTATGTCAAAATTATTATATGCGAACAATAGTACTGTTAATGCCAAATTTATAATATATGGAAAAGCCTACTGTTTATGTAAATACTTGACAAGTATTGGTTTGTTAATTAAGTGACTTTTGTTTTCAGTTTTAACAACTGTTAAGCCTTTGATTGAATATATCTAGTTTTGCCCTTTTGAAAAAGAAATCTGAATTTGAAAATAACAAGGATGACTGCATTTCGTAACTAGTCCCGAATTAACCATGAATCATGATGCATTCTGCATATTTGTTAGTTCATTATATGATGTGGAATCTTCAAATAGTCTTGCTACTACTTAAGGGAGATAGTTTAATTATAAAAATTTATTTTTTCTTGTGGGGCAATATATAGGCATTCTGCTTATACTTTGTGTGCCTATTTTGAAATACATTAACATTTTGCTTAAGTTGATTATTAAGTTTAATTATTCTTAGATGTTATTTTGAGTGTTCTTTTATGTCATGTATTTAGGAGTAGCCACAACATCATGAGTATTTGATATAAAATAAAATAAATTAAATTATTTAATCACGTAAAATTTAGTGATTAAAATTAAAAATTATAATGACATCTATTTAGTCCAGTTATCTCATTACAATGGTAATTCGGCCCTACGGGGAGGTAACTATTTTGGTGAGATTAATTGGAATGAAATAGTAAACCTTTAAGTTTGAAAATTATCTTATACCCATAGGTTACGAATAAATTTCTATGTATTTTAGTTTACTAGTCTAATTAAGTAAAATAAATTTTATGCATGGGTTGCAACCCTTGCCCACAGGAGGGTCCATAGTTTACTTAGAATCAGTATTTTACGTGATTCACCTTTGATGGATTGTAGTTCATAGCTTATGTATGTTTATCCTTGTTTAGCAGTCTTTACAGCTTTTCCTACCGTTGTTTTTAATGAAAATGCTCGAATTCCAATGCTTTCTGGTGACAATTATGCTGAATGGAAGGGGAAAGTCATTCTCACTTTAGGGCGCTCGAATTTGGACCTGGGACTTCGTATGGAAGAACAACCTATTCCCACAGAATCAAGTATGCCAGAGGCTAAGGCTAATTATGAGCGGTGGGAGCGATCTAATCGCCTAAGTTTAATGCTCATAAAAGCCCACATAAGCCAAAGTATTAGGGGTTCTATCCCTAATAGCAATAAGGTCAAAGCTTACATGAAGGCAATTGATGAACTATTTGTAAACTGTGACAAGGCATTGGCGAGCATCCTTATGAAGAGGCTCTCAAGTATGACTTTTGACAGAAGTTGTACATTGCATGAGCACATTATGGAGATGAGAGACATTACTGCTAAACTCAAGTCCCTTGATGTTGATATGTCAGAATCATTTCTTGTGCATTTCATGCTCAACTCACTTCCTGTGAAATATAGTATGTTCAAGATTTCTTACAACACACATAAGGATAAATGGTCAATCAATGAACTTTTAACCATGTGTGTTCAAGAAGAAGAGATGTTAAAATATGAGACACCTGAAAGTGTTAATTTGGTGACTCATGGTAAGAGAAATGCAAAGAAGGGAAAAAGTATTCCCATGAAGAAGAAAAGTACTTTTGACAAAGATTCTTGTCGTTTCTGTAAGAAATAAGGGACACTGGAAGAAGGATTGCCTGAAATACAAGAAATGACTTGAGAAGAAAGGTAATTTTACCTTTGTATGTTATGAATCTAATTTAGTGATGTTTCTGATAATATATGGTGGATTGATTCTGGTGCTACAATTCGCATTGCCAAAATCATGTAGGGCTTTCTAACTCAGAGGAAGCCGATAGGAAGTGAGCAATATGTCTATTTTGGCAATAGCGTTCACGTGGGCGTGAGGACTTATAGGCTCATTTTGAAGGATGATTTTCACTTAGATTTGGAAAATACTTTTTATGTTCCAGAATATTCTAAAACTTTAATTTCTCTTTCAAGACTATCAATTAGTGGATATGATTAGAATTTTTATTATTTTTCTGTGAAACTTTTGAAAGACAATAAAGTTATTGATTTTGGAAATTTGAAGGGAAATTATACAAACTTGAGATAGACCTCACATTTGAATGTAATGTTTTAACTTTGTATGACAAAGAAATTGGCATTAAATGATGTATTATCAATAAAAACTTATCAAGTCTTTGGCACAAGAGATTGGGACACATCTATATTGATAGAGTCAAAAGGTTGGTTAATGATGGAGTTCTTAAAGTTCTTGATTTTCTGACTTTGGGACTTGTGTGGACCGCATAAAGGGTAAGCATGCCAAAAAAGCAACCAAAGATGTCAAAAAGAGTTTCCAATTGCTTGAGATCATACATACAAACATATGTGGACCTTTTCCTACTCCTTGCTTGAATGGTGAAGAATATTTTATCTCATTTATTGATGAATATTCAAGATATATATATCTTTATTTTTTGTTTAACAAATCAGAAGCACGTGATGCTTTTAAAGTTTATAAAACAAAAATAGAGAAACAAAGTGGTGCTTAGCTCAAAATTATAAGATCTGATAGGGGTGAAGAATATTATGATAGGTACGTAGATAAGGGACAAGTTAAAGGTCCATTTGCTAAGTTCCTTGAAAGTAAAGGTATAATTGCTCAATATACCATGCCAAGAACACCACAACAAAATGGTGTGGCAGAAAGAAGAAATCTGATATTAATGGACATGGTAAGAATCATGATTAGCAGATCAAATTTACCTTTATCCTTATAGAGTGAAACCTTAAAAATCGTTGTGTATATTTAAAATAGGGTTTCATCCAAGGTTGTCCCCAAGATACCTTTTGAGTATGGAAAGAATGGAAACAAAGTTTAAACCATTTACACGTTTGGAGATGTCCAATTGAAGTGAGGGTTTATAACCTGCAACTAAAGAAGTTGGATGAAACAAAAATAAGCGGTTATTTTATTGGCTATACGGTTAACTCTAAGGGATTTAAGCTTTATTGTCCTTCTAATTCTCCTAAAATTTTAAGGCTAGAAATGCTAAATTTTTTTAGGAGCATGAAGAAAGTGGAAGTGGTTTGACTCAAAAGGTGGAATTGGAAACAATAAGGGAACCACTTGTGGTACCTTTATATATTGGGAACTTGAATGTTGAAAGAAAAATTCTCATGAATTATATGAACAAGAACAAGTTCAAGAGCCACTACCACTTGAGGAGCCACATGAAGATCAACCCCCTTTACTTGAACCCATTGAAGAAGTGTCTGAAACAGTGGGAATAAGAAAATCCTCAAGAATTCGAAAACCAACAATTTCTAGTAACTATGTTGTATATCTCCAAGAGTCTGATTATAATATTAGACTAAAAGATGATCCATGCTCGTTTTCACAAGCCATGAGTGGAGAAAACTTCATACTTTGGTATGATGCCATGAAAGAAGAGTTAGAATCTATGGATAAAAATAAAGTTTGGGATCTCGTAGAATTACCAAAAGGAGCTTGTACTATAGGTTCCAAATGGGGTTTTAAAACTAAAAAAAAACTAATTTGGTAATATCGAATGATATAAATCCAGGCTTGTAGCCAAGGGTTTTACTCAAAGGGGAGGCATTGATTACCATAAAACCTTCTCTCCAGTATCAAAGAAGAATTCATTTAGAATAATCATGCTATTGGTAGCTCATTTTGATTTAGAGTTACATCAAATGGATGTGAAAACAACTTTCCTGAATGGAGATCTTGAAGAGGAAGTATACATGCGTCAGCCTCAAGGATTTTGTGATGAGGACAAAAGTCACATTGTTTGCAAGTTTAATAAATCCATTTATGGGCTAAAGCAGACTTCTCGCCAATGGTATATTAAATTTCATAATGTTATTTATTCATTTGGATTTACGGAGAACATCAGTGATCAGTGTATATACCTTAAGATAAGTGGAAGCAAATATACTTTTCTAGTTCTATATGTGGATTATATTTTGCTTGTAAATAGTCATTTGGGGTTGTTGCACGAGACTAAACAGTTTCTTATCTAGAATTTTGAGATGAAGTATATGGGTGAAGCCTTTTTTGTCATTGGCATAGAGATTCACAGAGATAGATCCCAAAGATTACTTGGACTATCTCAAAGGGCCTATATTGAAAGAATTCCGAAAAGATTCGGGATGAAGAACTGTTCACCTATGGCAGCACCCATAATTAAAGGTGACAAATTCTTATTGAGTCAATATCCACAAAATGCATTAGAAAATGAGCAAATGAAAGGCATTACCTATGTTTCGCTTGTTGGGAGCCTTAT